>JAHZMZ010003469.1:0-11779 GCA_027743805.1 Lepidocyrtoides sp. E14 | reverse complement strand
CCGTCACATTGTGTAACGCTAAGTAAGTAAGAAGTTGTGGCTCGTATACTTGAAGTTTAGACTTCCTCAGTATTATTACAATACACATAGTAACAAGTGAACATCGTCAGTAGCCAAATACGTTCCGTATTTTAGTCCATTTTTTAAAAATTTTCTTCAGGCGTTACCTCATCTAGATAGATTATTAATCAAAGAGCATATCTTTTGAAACATCGTTGAAAGAAAGCTCTATTCTATACTATTGGCGATATAAATGATGGCGGATCACCGTGATTCGGGAATAAGAATCATATACATTTAAATGTGATTCTGACACTACAGTCATGATGATCCGCCATTTTTCATATCGCCATATAACATACTAAAAAATCGTTTCTCTGCAAATCATATCAAATCAAATTCTATTTTCTTCAGTGCATACGCATACATACAAAAGGTTATCGGTTCCGCTGAAGTTCATTCAAGTGAATTCTCATCCGTTGTTCCTACAAATGTTATCATTTTCCCATCATTAGTGGGTTATTAGTAGTTTATTTCACTGATAGCAAAAATACAAAGTTGATTTTTACAAATTATGTTAAACTTTAACAATTTTTAAAAACTTATGTTACAAACGCAGCTTCTACTGTACTTAATGAAAATACTGTTTGCAATCTGTTGAGTTTTTTTGTCACTGCGTGGCGTGGGTTTATATTATACCTTAACTGAGCTTAATTAATTAATTATACCACATCAATTGAAACGACATCTAATGCTAACGATTAAATCACAGAAAAAGTTTCTGGCTAAAAGTATTTCTAAAACACAAAATGTTCGTTCTAAAAGCATCAGCTTGCCCATTAGATTCTTTGTTATCACAAAGATATATAAATATTTTTGTCTGATAAAGCACTATTTATTTCATTTCGGTAGAGGCATTGGCATAAATCCAATGAATCCGCTATTGCTAGCCTTAGCTTTTGATGTCGATGAAGATGCGGCTTTACTGGATGATGTAGCAGTCCTTTTCGGACCCGTTGCCTTTTTAGGAGAGTACTTGTTCTTGGTTTTAGAAGTCAAAGATTTCCTTGCTTTCGATTTAGCCCCGAAATTAAACGGTTTGCGTTTTGTTGCTTTCCCTCTTTTGTTTACTGGTGCGTTTTGGAAGTACGGAGAGTCTTGGGAATCTACGTCTATCCATCCGTCATGTCTAGTATTTGTTGCTTTCTTCTTTTTCGCAGATGCTACCTGTCTATTTGTAGTAGACGTAGATGACATAGACGGTCCAGGTTGACTGTTAAATTCCTCAATGTCTTGTTGCTCAAGAAGCCTGGAGAATTTTTCCGCAGAATATTTTACAGTAATGTCCAGTAGCTTTGTTCCATATTTGTCGAAATTCGCTTTTGTAACGCCCGGCAGCTTCAGCATTTCGTTGGGTGTCTCCGGCATTGCTATACTCATTGCCCTCAGAGCCTACAATTAAAGTTCAAAGTTGGAAAGTAATGTGGTTAGTGTGGTATATGTACCAATGTTAAAGGGATAGTAAGAGCAAGTTAGTTGAATGGGTAGTAGTGTGACTATTCCACTCGTTGTCATCATTAAGATTATTTGTACAAAAAATTAGCCATAAATTTATGACATTAGTGCTTTTCTTTGACTCAATACACACCTGTACGCTCATAATGGTGGTCCATTGTGTAACACCCATTCCTGCAGCAATCGCCTTGCAAGTTTTAATTAAATCGTGGTAGCATTGCTTTTGCAAGCTACTAACTTCATTTTCCAATTCAAGATTCAGGGAGTTTGAATGTGCTTTGGTGTTGGTGGTGGAAGCCTTTTCCTTTGGCTTTGACATGGGGAACTTAACCTTAGTAAATCCGGATATTACAGACTCAGCTTTACGACCGAGTCTAACGTAAGCATAAGAAATCATCTTGTCTCGACTTTCAAAAATTTCTTCCTGTAAGCAATGAAAACGAGAAAATGAAACCTGTGAGCACAAATACAATGCACATAATATTTCCCATCTCTCTATATCATTGCGTTGTAACTTACAAACAGTATTTCGTCTATAACAAGCTTTCGAAGTAATCTTTCAATGTCTTCTCTGGGCCAAATCTTCAGCAGCCCATGTATTCTATTATGTTGATGACCTGGTTTAGGCGGAAAGTTAATGTTTCAATGAAAAATAATCCAGAATCAAACATTATCATAAAATGGTATACTGTGTATAACTATAATAACTATACCGTTTTCTGTTATCTTCTTGTGTTCTTGTCCTTTCAAAAGATCGACAAAATGCTTGAGAGTAAAGTTGGCGTTTCCCTTTATCCTTCCTCTTACTGCTCTATTTCCTACGGCATTTATCAATTTAATGCCTTCTAAAATCTGTTTACAAAACCCACTGACATCGGTAGTCTCAAAGACCTCCTAAACACGACAATCGATTCAAACAACAATTAAGGTCTGATTTGGCTAACAATATGTACAGAATATCATTGGTAAATAAACTGGCAAGTAGACCAACCATTTTTGAGCAGATATCACAGACAGTAGCAGGGTCTTTTCTATAAATTGTAGACAAATTAACATTAACAAATAAAGTACTAAAGAAATAAATTGAAACTGTTGGTGAGAGGAGCATCAACACTTCAACTCAAAGTCTTCATTTCAAACAAAAAATTCGACCAACCTGCAAAGCTCAGTATCAAAGATTTCGCCAAAATAATGCAACTGTTGGGCACGCCTGCAGTCGGTTTTATTTTCGCAATACGACACCATTCTATTTAAATTTTCTTGATGTTTCTGTTGAGCTTGGAAGTTACTTTTATCGCCTACATTAAAAATACAAATATGAACAACACTTGCTACTTTTTGACATTGAGTTATTTTTACATGTGCTCTGAATGAGTCAAATAAATTATAGCATATACGTTTAAGCATGGAGCGTTTGATAAAAAAAATAATTTATATAGTATTTAAATGAATATACAAAATGAACAGCCAAACTTTTGGACGATAAAATGATGTCATATTTACATACTTTTGTTGATCAGTATTGCACGGGTAGTGCGTGCATTATTAGTGCTATGACAGGTTATTACACGTAAGTTTACTAACCTTTGTATCATCATTAATCCAACTTTTTTGAATATTTGCTCTTTGTGCGTCACTTAAGCCAGCGTGGTAAGACACTGCCTGTGAGGGCAAACGTGAAATTATGCTCAAACGAAGCTCAAATGAAGTACCGCAATTTTGTTTTTCGAAATAAATTGTCGATAACTCACGTGTATTCCATTTTCACATAGCATTTCTGCAGTTGTGTCACAGTCTCTCCGTGAAAAACAATACACTATACCAGATAGCCCCTTCAGATCCCGACCATTTAGCAGTTCTACTAAGTCTTGATACGCATTGGCCTTCCCCTTTTTCGGACGAACTTCATATTTTAGATTGGGACGATTGAATGAGCATAAAAACCATTTTGAATCTTGCATTCCCAAATGTTTTAAAATGTCTGCTCGTACAACAGGGGTTGCAGTTGCTGTTAATGCCATTATTTTGACTCGAGGATAATTCTTACGGAAAACTCCTAGTTTAGTATAGTCAGGCCTGTAACAAATAAAACAAATCACGCAATATTTTTTATAGAAACTCAATGAAAACTTCATCATGAAATGCCAATAAGGAAGAGAATAAGCCGTATTCATGTGTTATGCAGCAACGAACCTGAAATCGTGACCCCACTGGCTAACACAATGTGCTTCGTCAATGACAAATCGCGAAAGGAGGTTTCTTTGATAGAGATTCTTAAAAACTTCTTCTAATCTACCCGATGCAGCAATTTTCTCTGGAGTCACATATAAAAGCTTCAATTCTGAAATAAGAATGACTGAAATTAGGCCATAACTCACCCAAAATAATTTACTCTAATTGCAGCTTGTCAAAATAAAGAGTAAATGTTTTAAAACAGTAAAGGCTGACTTACTAGGACTATTGCCCTCAAGTTGTCTGTAAACGTTGTACTGTTCTGACATTGAGATGTCTCCTGAAAGATGTGCAGCTGCAATCTAAATAACACAAATATTAATTTTTCAGTTCTTTTGTTGACCACCCTTGCCAAAAAATAGTTCAAAAACTCAATTAAAAATGTTTGTTTCTATTACATCCAGAGATAGCAGCTTTTGTACTTGATCCAATATTAAAGACTTCAAAGGAGAGATAACAACGGTGACACCAGGTGAAATAAAAGCAGTCAACTGATAACAAAGGGATTTACCTCCACCTGTGAAGGTTAATATAAATGATAAAGTTGTAAACTATCATTGATATGCGTCATTTACATGTTATGTATGTGTTCAGAATAACGATGAAAGCATTTACTTACCAGTTGGCATCATTATAAAACAATCATTTCCTAGTAGTGCTGCATTAATAGCTTGTAATTGAATCGGTCGAAATTTTTTCAGACCAAACTTATTTTTCAGCACCTAAAATATATAGGAGCAATAAATAATAATTTTACTATGGGTTGCTTTTACTAAAAGCCATAAAGTTACGTTTGTTGTATTTTCCAAAACAACTTTACGTCAATAATTTACCGAAAGCATTATTTTAGAATGGCTATAGTCAAATCCATCAAATTCTCCAGTGGTTCCGTGGTTTATCACATTTCCAATAAACTTTCCAACCTCTAACTTATTTGGATTTACTCGTCCACCAGGAGAAGTGCTGCCAAATCTAATTGGTGTTACACTTGTACTTGTTCCTGGGATCTGTTTACGGTTAGGCGTAGAAAAGGTTGTGAGTTGAGGGCATCTCTCAGAATTGGAAGAATCGAAACAATCGGATGACTCTGAAGTAGGATCAAACTCATCTTCTTCATCAAACGCTGGAAACGCTTCATCTGCTGCACCAAAAAAATCATATTTTTCTACTATTCGTCTTTGTACTGCTACTGGCGATCGAAAGCTGTTTTGTGGTCCGTTGGGCTGCTTTTTCGGAGAAGGGCTTCCTAAGTCTACTACTTCTTCATGTTTTTCATTTAATGAGTCTCTATTCAAGTCAGAATTATTCAGCCTAAAGCTCGTAGTAAAACTATCAAAGATCCCCACTGCATTTGTGTGCACATTGGCAGTGTATGAATACGTTTTACATTCTGTTGTAGGCATATTTGCTGGATTCCTCGAAGAGGCAAGCATACGCCACAACTCATTCAGTGTTGAAAATTTTTCGGTCGATATTTTAAGAATGTCACAAAGTAAATTTTTTTCTTTACAGTTTTCAAACATTTCAGCAGTCTTATCAATCACCTCATGCGCTACAGAGTCGATATTCCCCTAAAAAATAAATCACAATATACAATGATTATAATAACCCTGTTCCATGTGTTCCTGATTATAAACACATAAAGCATTTTAAAATTTCCATCATACGTCTTGCTGAAGTGAGGACATAGCACCGTCGACCCACGAGTCATTATGTTTCTCGTCTATATTTATAGGGTCAGCAGAATATGGCATTGATAGCAAATCATTAACAAGATGATCGTCGGATCGAAAATTGGTCGGTTCTTGGCATTCAGTTTTTGTACTTTTGATAATCTCATCTTCAATACTGTCAAACAGTTCGGGGTCAGATTCATAAATAACATCATCAGACCCTTCTGTATCTGCTTCGTCTGCTGTTTCAGTGGTAGTATCTGCAAAATCAGATTTCAAACTTATCTATTAAAACCAAACCATTTCTTGCAGTGATACATATGATTAAAAGATGCACCAAAGTGGATTATCACCAACCTTGACTGCTCTTTTTTTCACCTGACGTCACAATTTCAGTTCTTGGCTCAGAATCTGAATCATCTGAGTCAGAATATAAAATTTGCTTTCTAGTTAATAACTTTTTGGTCGGAGGCCTTAAGATCTCTTCTTTGTCGTCGTCCTCTGAACTCTTTCGCTTGAAGACTCTTGACTGCTCCAAATCCGAGTTAGTGCTGTCAGCCAAATTTATAGTGCTATTGGCAGATTTGTCGATTTCTGGCGCTTCTGGTAAGCTTGAATCGATATTTTGATTCTCATCTATTGTTGTGACACTGGATGATGTGCAGTTTGGAGTAAGATTCGTTCTTGGGGAGGTGAGAGAAGGGGAAGTAATAAAGTCGTCGTCATCATCGTCATCGTCAAATGAGAAACCAATATTGAAATTTGATACTTTCTTCGGAACATTTGATGACGGTGTCTGAATACCAGTTGATGAAAGACCACTGGAACAACTGAGAATGCTTGCATTTTTCGGTGTTGGTTTTGAAAATAATGGTTTTGAGTTACGGGAAGCGCTGAAAAATTTCATAAATGACTCCATCACTTAGACTCCAAAATTTAGATAAGTGAATAAATACACAGTTTGCCTTGCATATTATATATTTTTTGGTTTTAAAAATATAAACGTACATTGAAATAATAGGTTTAACGACAGCTGCGGCTTTAAATTTTGGGGCATCTGGATTAAAAAACATAATAATGAACTTTTCCATATAGACATACAAAACTACTTGTATTTAATGACAATTATGATGATTTTAAATCAATAATAATTTAGTGAGGCTGCAAAATCAAACCCATAAATACATACGAATTGAACGCAATACAAAATGATAAAACTACAAAATATTATATAATCAATCACCAGTCTTAATATCTTCATCTGCAATTTTTTTCTTTCGTGAAAGCATGATGTGTCATAAGGTAGAGTTGGGTTGGCAAATTAGTGTTGTTGTTGTTATTATCGAGTTTGACAAGACCAAACGCAAGGTTTGCTTGTTGGAGCACGCTAATTGCACCACTTTACTTGTATTTTATAATTGGAAGCATTAATTTGTTCCACATTTTTTCCCTCCAGAAAATTTGTTACTTCAAAGCTTTCACTTCCAGTTATCTCAACGCCTCCACTCCACACTAGGATGAGTGTAACACCACAACTGTCATCTGTTTATTAACAACAGAGCACGAAATAACAGATGACTTGCTAAGTCACACATTTAAACCCAACAAAGTACTTCGACCTTCATTGAGAGCCGATGAACTGTGGAATAAATATCAGTATTATAGTGATCAGTGATTGGTATTGACACGCTTGCACATCGTATATCTTGGCCTCTCGCGGCGAACGGAGTAAAAGGAATAGGGGATGACGAAGAAGATTCTTAAATCTCTACAATTTTAACTACCATTCTACTACAGTGTCCAAAGTTTTGACTCCAACTAGACCGAAAAAATATATCGCGAAATGAAATAAATTATAATTATTGTAACATTGAAAAAATGTAAACATTTTATTTTTGTATCCTGCTGATTCTGTTATTGTCAAATTCTCACATCAAAATCAAGCATTGAAACTGGCACATGAAAACAAAAACTTTGCATCTTCAGTGCCGCCGGTGCGGTAGCAGAGACACTACTTTGTTTTCTCTTTACCACTTGGGCATTGTGCGGAATGTTTCGTTGTATGTATTATGCATATTATGGTTTATGTGGTAGTAATGCAGCGCAGTGAGTGAGGGAGTCAAAGCTGCACTTGCCTATAATGAACACACCGCTTATCTTGGGAAACACTTTTTGTACATTTTGTCTCAAGTTGTCTTATCTTTTAATATTTTATGCATTTGCATTTCTTAGTGATCTTTTATCTCATTCATGGCTAATAATAGTTTCATCATGATAAAGTTGCAAGTTGACAAATGGCAACTCCCGCGCTTTACTTAAGATGACAAGATTTACCATGCAAAATGATAGTTTTGAAAGTCATAGACAGGGATAAAACCAAGAAAGTGGAAACTACACCACACACACCTTCTCTCGATAAGCCAAAGATTTGCATGGTAGACCAAAGATTTTTTTTAAAGTGCACAAGAAAGAAAGATAAATGAGAGTCGAGTGTAATTCATATTTTCTACGGTCATTTTGATAAATTTTTATTATTTCTTCATGAAGGTTTACAAAAAAATATATGATTTTTACATTCAAGTACTCTTCTTCATCAAGTACTTTCATTAAATTTATTTATAATGCATGTCTTACATCAAAGTTCATGTTTTCATTGATAATAATTAATACAAATACAGAGTTATTTTTATGTGGCATTGGATAACAAATTCAAAGTACTTTTCTTCTATTTTTTGTCTCTCTAAAATAGATGAAAATATAAATTTACTATTAAGTGATGCTGTGACCTACATATTTGCAGTCATAAAAATACTTGTGATACAACACTTTTTGTAATATTCACTGACAACTACTACATCATCGAATACTTGAAGTATTTACATGGACTATAAATCCGCTGGTTGATATAATCTTAAACTAATACTAAAATTTAATTGCATTAAGTTAGCATACAACTTTTATTGTCCAAAACAACGTTGTCATTTAATGAAAATTCACAGAAAAATAAAGAACATAACTGTTACAAGTGGAGAAAAGGGGTACAGACAAATCAACTTGTGAGCTCAATAAAGTTTAGGAGGACTTTGGATTAAAAACATTTATTTAAAATTGTCAAGTAAGTTATTCCATCTGTTTTATTACAGATGGTGAAAGTACTACAATTACACGTACAGATGCTCACGTATTTACTTTTTTTTATAAAAAAGTCATTCAATTTATGATCTTTTGTAAATTAATTGATTGACTCTTGATTACGGATTAAGAAGCGGTAAAACTTATGTAAAAAATCAGTCCTAGAGTCAAAAACATTTAAAGTTTTTTTTCACAGAGAGATACAAAATACAAACCAATCACCAAAAAAACCCTTCTTTTAATACCATCTTTCTATATATGTGTGTTCATTTGACACTATTTCTTTCGGGAAGATAAGAGAAATGTTTGAACCATGTATTTTCCTCTTCTTTCTCCAGTCGACTTTTTCCAATGACGTGAATTTTTCATATTTGGAAATTTTCTCAGCAAAAAGTAAAGACGAGAACTGATTCTTTTGAAAATCATTTTACAGTTTATCCATTTTGAACAACATGAGGCTCATTCATTTCAAAGGTGGATGGACAATCGGCGTGTACTAATATATATTCATTTTATACACCTGCATTTATCTGTTTTTAAAATATCTAACACCGCCTCATCACCTGTAAAAATTTAAATAAATTGGCTATTCTACTTATTTTAATTTCCTAAAATTTCTATTCACTTTTCGAACTAAAATAACTCTGCCATGCCCCTGTCATTCTCTTTTTGGCAGTGGCTGACAGTCTCAGTCCATAATTTGATGTAGAAACTGGGGGAAGGGAAGACGCAGTAGGGGTAATGGAGGACGGTGATGGTACCGACACTGGCGTGGATACTGACTCAGCTGCAGCGGCTGTATCTACGTAAATTGCGCTGCTACTCAAATTAGACTTATTTGTAACTGCTCCTGCGTACCGTCCCCCAGGACCTCTACCTGAGGAGCCAGGAGGTGGAAAGGACGACTGATGATACGGTCTAACTGTCGTGCTGCTAACAGACTGCGTAAATCTATCTTTCGCAGGTGGATACGGTGTTGTACTACTGCCAATGTAATTAGACGCCGAAGATGCTGTTGGTGCTGCTGAGTATGTAAAATCGACAATATTTTTACGGTTTGTACCACCTCCGCTAAAGTCCAGACGTAGCTTACCAGTTCCTTCGGGATACTTAATTGTTGTGGTTATGCCCCCTTGAGGAAAAGAAACTGGGTTTGATGCACTAAGAGGTATAGATTGTTGTGATGGAGGAGGTGGAGGTGGAGGTGGTGGTGGTCTATGCTGTTGTTTGTTTTTCTGTTTCCCATGATTGTGTGGTAAATATGGATTCTGTCGATGTCCAGGGCTTGTTGTAAGGAATGGACTTTGAGTTGGGGCCGCTATAAAATTATTGGGAGTTGAAAACGGAGTAGAAGCTTGTTGTGGCCTCGGGGTCTCCTGGTGTTCATAGTATGGAGGAGGAGAAGATGGATTTATAAAAGGCTGTTGCGTGGATGAAAATACACTCTGTTGAGGTGGTGGAGCATGGTCAAACGTTCGTGGCGCAGCAGTGGAAGAAACAAACGATACGGGGTGATTGTTGTTTGTGGGTGGACTTGAAAATATAACTTGTTGTGGTGTTGGCGGAGGACCGGTGGAGGAATACGCTACAACAGTGCCACCACTTCTGTGTCCTTCTTGGTAATGCTGTGGTTGCAAGGAGTTATGCTGTAGAATCTGTTGAGAAAATGGCGGTGCTGTTGTTTGAATTGAAATGAAACTTCCAGCATTTAATGGTGTGAATCCATCCCTTGGGGTGACGGCATCATTTCTTGTGAATTCAGGACGAGGATGATATTGTTGGGGTCCTTGAGGAGGGAGCTGTAAAGTTGGTGAGGGCTGGGGCAGAGTACGATGGTATTGGTCTGTAGATGATGAAATCTGTTGCGGAGCCGGTGATGGAGAAAATGTTACGATGAACCTTTGCTCTGGTTTTGAGGAAACTTGGAATTGTGGATTGACGTGGTGCTGTTGTGGTGGAGGTGTAAAGCCAGGAGTAGGTCGAGGTGGGGAGGGTCCACTACTACTGTCTATGTACTGAGGAGGCCTCGGCTTTGGAGTACTATGTTGAGGAATAATATGTTGCTGCTGTGGGGGTGGCTGTACAAAGCCATGCGGTCCTGATGGTGAGGGATGTAAAGGTGGCTGAGAGAAGCCGTGCGGTCCTTGTGATGGGGAAGAATTTGGAAAGACATTTTGATGGTGTATTTTACCATGAGCTCCTGGTTTATTGAAGGGTCCTTGTCTCTGCGAGTAATGCGGCGTATGATCTATGATCACCCTCTTGTTGTTGTTACTAATGTAGCTCAGACTATCTGATTGGGAGAAAACATTGCTTCTCTGACCATAAAAGTGTGGTATGGCAGTTACAATGGCCTTGGCACTGCTTATATCTTTGCTGGAAGCTATCTCGGCCAGTTTCTGCTTGTGCTTTTGTTGAGACGGACTGTAAGGGAATTCGATGAAAGTATCCTTCCTACTAGTGGAAGCATAAATGTTTTCTCGTTGGCCATGCACGTTTGAGAATTGGTTACTTCGCATGCCGTGTGCAGATTGAGGTCTACCAGTAGATGCAATAAAGTAATGCTGCAGCGTGTTTTCTCTTGTGAATCCTGAATTGTCAATGTATTGATGAGGTCTGTTTGATGGAAGATAACCTGGAGCGGAGAAAGGTGCCGATGGTGTTGGATCAGGTGCTCTCTGAGGACTGTAGTCAGGAGGTCTAACCGTGTTATTTGGATCTTCTGTGGAAAGTGGTCTTGAATGGAAAGTTGGAGTGGATGATGGACGATTCAGGCTCACAGCCTTGTTCTGGGAATTACTGCTTTGTAAATTGGTGTTACTTAATTTCAATACTCCAGATTTGGATGGTTTCACAGTTGAAGATATTATGCCCTTGAACAGTGATGTTTTTGTACTAAAATCTGGCCTCTTGGTTGTGCTAATTGTAACTGTTGTTCCCAATTTGATAACGTTTCCAAATGGCGATGGACTGGGTCCCTTGATTGGTTTCGGTGTTGGGCTTATATTAAACTTTGGTATGGGCGGAGGTGGAGGTCTTAGTGTTGTTGACCTAGTAGTGGGATTGGGTGTCGTGACAATTGAGACCGTTTCGACATGTTGAGGCTGGTAACTTGATACGATAGTTGGTCTAGACGTGCCACTCACATGAGATTGGGTTATTTGAGACGAGGCAGATGGTATTCTTCTGTCTTTATCCTTTGATACCATCAAAGGATAAAGACAGAA
>JAHZMZ010003468.1:0-16360 GCA_027743805.1 Lepidocyrtoides sp. E14 | reverse complement strand
TAGTTATACTAGGAAAACTACTTTCCGTTTATTTAGTAAAGACAACAAACAAGAAAAACTAAAGTATGAATGAACTAAAGGAAGTACGATAGCATGTGAATAGTAGAAACATTGTTTAGTTAACTTTTTGAGTTTTTAGTGAGTGATAAGAAGGATGAGAACTAAACTTGCCTTATTTGTTCAACGAAACGACAACTTTTCACGTATTTCTTTGTTTGTTGCTTGCAAGTAGAAAGCAAGTTCAAGTCGAGAATGACGATGATGATGACACCAACACCAACAAAACTCTGCTCTAAACAGTCTCGTTTTTTTTCTCTTCTTGTCCACGTACGCATTATAAGTAAAAATTTAGGGACAAAACAGCAGATCTTCTTTCACATTATTTCTACCACCATTTTTCTCACACAGTCTGTACATTAACCTCATTTTGACCTGAATATCATAACAACCTCTGCATACGCATATACTAACACATATGCTTACCTACTACTGCCATTAATACTCTTTTGAGTAAAGCATTTTTTTATTTATTTAGCGAGCCTTATGTGTTCCACAAGTAAGTTCATTTGAAAGAATATATGCCGAAAAGCAACAGAGTAATTTTGACAAAGTACACAGAAAAAGTTCCAAGTTTCACAAGAAACGAATGTTGACGACTAACTGACTGAAATGATGGTAGAGAACCAACTATTTACTGCTACGTATACAAGCAAAGAAATCTTGCAAATATGTGGAAAGCGCAATAATACAAGAAAGAAGTTCATGCGATGACATATGAGACGAGTGTATTCATATGATATGTTTTTAAAAAAATAGAGTCCTAGTCCTGACATTATTTATGTCTACACTTACTTACAACATGAGTTGGTGGAATTGGAGACGAAGGCAAGGGTAAAAAAAACTAGCTTCAGTAGTTTTGAAAGAGTGGTATATAGTTGTTTATTATATGGTGGTCTGGTCTGACTACTGGCTGGTCTGAATGAAAGTAACTTTACTTCCTATTTGGTTGCTAGTTGAAGTTGAGTAGTAGTAGTATACGTAGCGTTACGCAAGACATTTTTGAGGAACACAAGAAAAAAACGATGCAAAGGCATCCCCCTTTTTTCTT
Source organism: Lepidocyrtoides sp. E14 (assembly GCA_027743805.1). NCBI lineage: Eukaryota > Metazoa > Arthropoda > Collembola > Entomobryomorpha > Entomobryidae > Lepidocyrtoides > Lepidocyrtoides sp. E14. Next base: position 15,252 of record JAHZMZ010003468.1, on the reverse strand, counting down.
CCTCGAGAATTTACTTACTTCATTACATTATTTTTCTTTGTAGTAATATAAATATAAAACGACACGACTCTCACGACGATATTTCCTTACATAAAGTATTAGCATGTTCCTTATAGCAAATAAGTCTTGTTTTCCTGGCAAAGCAAAAGAATTTTTTCCTTTTCCTTTGCCTGCAAATACCTTTTTTTATATATATTTCATGACACCATAATAAAGTATGCAAAGTGTTCCCTTCAAAAGGAGATATATGAGTTGATATACTTCACCAGCACTTGATTCACTCTGCTGAATTACATGTCAAAAAAGTGAGAGACGGAGAGAGACCTTAAACTAACAAGAAACGAATGATGATGATGGACAGAGGCATGTCATGGTTGTTCTTCTGAGCAAGTTTACAAAAGTGAAATATTCAATGTTCATACATAGGTACATTATTATTATAATACATACCTATGCATATGTATGAAATTCTTTGGGTATCGTATTCTCTCTCTCTCTTTCTGTGTGTGTGTGTGTGTGTGTGTAGCAGGTTGTCTTTTCTTCTCAACTTTTCAGGCATGTTTAAACTTTTTACGTAATAAAATAATAAGTAGGTATCTCTGTAGTGTGTGTTGGCTGTCTTAAATTTTTGGACTTTACGTGCGTCGTGCACTGCGCTATACTGAAGAGACTGAGACTGTAATATATACGCTTTGTTCTACTTGTGATTTTTGAAACTTTTTGTAATTGCACTTACTTCTATAACAGGCAATATCACAAAATGCAGATTTATTCGTCGGAGCAAAGACCTTTTTGACGAAAACATGCATTGAAAAAACTAATAACCTTTTTTACCTATAAATATGCATGCTTTTTTTTATTTGTCAGCCGTATCTACCAACACCAACCTACCTGTGCAGTATAATATTCTTTTTTATATTTTTATTCCAACACGCAATTCAGACTAAAGTGCCACAATTTTCGAAACGATAGAATGGATATATATGACAAGGCAGGTTTACAGGATCCTTCAAGTGTTCCAATAGTATTCATTCAGCTCGTGCAGCAAAATTTAAAAGCAGCTCTAGCAAGTAGTAGTATAATGTTTATGTAAAATGTGGTTCCTTCAACATTTTTTTTACATCCTTCTCCAGCGCGCATCTTAACTTTTTTAACAGACTGCTGGTTTTTCCATATGCCTTTCTTCATCCTTTCTGCAAATATTCTTTTCCTTTCTCTCTTTTTTTGTGAAAAGAAGAAAAAATGAGTGACTGATTGAAGTACTTTTTTCCTTTCTTTTTCTATCACTACAACCAACTTAACTGGTGAATGAATGTGCGAGCGAGTGAAAAGCCAAAGTCACCGAACTGGCAAGTAAGAGTAAGGAAAAGAGGAACAACTCGCGTAAGATCAAGAAGCATAAACATACTTTTTTCAAACTTGTGAAAAGAAGAAGCGGAATGAAAGGGACAAGTCCAAGTTTTTCTTGAAGGATTTTTTTGTCGTCCTCCTCTCAAGTTTTTTTTTCCTATAAGGAGATATTTATTTTCTATTCAACTCTAGAAAAATACAAGAAAAAGTAAAAGTATGGAATGGTACTAGAAATAATATAATGGAGAAAACCCAACTTCTTTTCGTATTCACTCACCAGAAATAAGAAGTTCCGTCACTTGCTTCCACTCATTTGTCACTATTCATCAACCAGTCAATTGCAAATAATATGATATTATGATGATAATATATAAAGAATGTATGTATGAGCCACTATAATTTTTATTAGCTTTCTACAAGCTTCATCGTAATGTACTTGTGGATTAGGCCAAGCAGATTATAATGTAAACCTATTTTATTCCCAATTCTCTCATAGAGTTACATAATAAATTATGATATCTAATTTTCTCTTTCTACTCCTTTCTATACAGTCAAATGCCGTTACTTATATGCATAAAGGATGAAGTTAAGCACGACGACTACAACAATCCAATTCCATCTCCAACTATTTTGTCTACTGCTTTCTCTGCAAACACACACACACACACACACAGAGAGGAGTCTAGTTGATTCTTCGGTTTTTGAAGAGGCTCTGATGATTCCTCCTAGGTTCTGGCTCATGGCTCATGTGATGATGAGCCTATTTTATCTAGTAATTTGTGTGTATGTGTGTGTGTGTATTTTTTGCTGGCATAATCATGGTACGTGCGTGAGGATCTTTATGCGTAATTTGTTTTAAAAATGGGACAAATGAAATTGTGCTCATGGAGGAATGTTCTATTATTTACAGGATTGTATGTAGTAGACTGTAAAGTATATATAGTATTATGGAAAAGGCATTTTTTGAACAAAGTCTATATTTAGTCTGTTTTACTTATTCATGACCCGTCCCTTTTGCATGCCTCGACAGTTGATGCCTGGGCATGATATAAGATGGCATAATGTTCAGCCTGCCGTATAGATTTTATTGGGCGAAGCGAAAGTTGCAAAATGTTGAGTAAATTTTTGCACAAGTGTAGAAAGCCCTCCTTCCTCCCTTTCATTTTTTCCATAATGTGCAATGCTCAAAAAACACAGACAATGAGCCTCCGGGAGATTGTCTGATTTTTTTAAAACTGGAAACGTATGCATAATAAAAACAGTGGGCAAGTTTAGCTTCTACAGCTTGTTCGATGCTGTTAACTTCAGGCTTGGGAAAAATTATGATGATTTGGCATTGCCTCATAGTTTTTTTTGGATTGCGATATTGTGAATTCATTTTGTTTAAAAGCATCTCATCCCATTGCTAACCAAACATAAAATAAGTGTGTGGCAAGTGAAACGATAGAATGGAAAGGGGAAATGCTGTTGGCCTGCTTTTCTTTTTTTTCGGTAGTATTATTCCATGTATTTATTATCTTGGTGGCGTATTACATTACATTTTATATTATTTATTCTTTTGATTCCTATCTTTACTATTTTCAAACCAAACACTGAGTTTTTTCTCATTTGACAAAGTGCATATTATTAATATTATCATACCGTTAATTCATTTTGTTTAAAAGCATCTCATCCCATTGCTAACCAAACATAAAATAAGTGTGTGGCAAGTGAAACGATAGAATGGAAAAGGGAAATGCTGTTGGCCTGTTTTTCTTTTTTTTCGATAGTATTATTCCATGTATTTATTATCTTCGTGGCGTATTACATTACATTTTATATTATTTATTCTTTTGATTCCTATCTTTACTATTTTCAAACCAAACACTGAGTTTTTTTCTCATTTGACAAAGTGCATATTATTAATATTATCATACCGTTTTACTATATCATGAGCATTGGGAGTCTGAAAAAAAAAGTAGTTTAGTTGTGTTTTTGTGTCTTATGTAGCAACGTAAATTTGCTTCATGTGCATGTATATTCGCTTTTCTTCTTGGATGATACAGTCTTGCGCTGTTTTTGTCTTGTCATTTGTCAATGATATGATATTACTATATATGAAGTACTCACTTTTTCGCTTATCTCTTGAATATCAATGTGTAATGAAATACGAATACGCCATCCGGCACAGCCCTTTTATGATACATCCAGTACAGTAGTACACACTAATATCTAAGACTTTTCCTATGAATATGACAATTTTTTTTGTACAACAAAGTCAGCAGACGGAAAGAGAGGCCTGCTCTCTCTACTACCGCCGGCTTTTGCCATCTCATTTTTTCCCTTTATAAATTTTTTCGCCCTAGCATTATTATTATTCGTATCAGCAAAAAATGATGATGATGTGATCATCCTAACGGAAGTCACACATCCATACATAATACATTATACCCCATATCATCTTGTGTATCATTGCAGCGTAAGGCATTTTTTCTCCAGAGTCGTGAGTCGCAGTCGCGCGGTGGCAGTGGTATATTAATAGCATTCTTCTGTCATCCATGTGGCTCTCGTGTGTCGGTATGTGTATTGCGTAAAGAAAAAGGAGCAAGAAAATGACAACATCGGATAAAGTAATGGGAAACTAGTAAAGGTTGAAATAAGCTTTACACCACATCCTCCTCCACTACCACTACCACCACACCGCACATATACAACACTTCCGAAGAGAGAAAAAAGAGGGATTTTCTTTCAAGATAAAAATCGATTTTCCTTCTATTTTTTTCAGTGTATAGAAACAACAACAGCAGAGAAGGAGAGAGAGAGCAGAATAACAGAAAAGGAGAGGGAATGTGTCCTTTTCATTGAAGATTTTTTTGTGTATGTATTTGTTGTGTTGTGGATATGTCAGTGTCGGTCTGTTACTGCTGCTTTACTTTTTTCCTTGACTCGTTTTGAACGTCTGTTGGATGGAAAAAAATGTACTGCGGGATTGAAAAAGTATTGTGTATTATTGTATTGCATTGTATCGGTATTTCATAAGGCCATACAAGAGAATCGACTGATGATGATTTTGCTGCCACTGCTGCTGCTGTTGTAGCGTTGTATTTGGCAGTACGGTTTTATTGGTATGTGCGCGCGGCTTGTGTCAGGTTAGTCTGTATCTGTACCAGCTTGTTATTGTGATTGCGTTATGTTATTGCATCATATCAGTTGAAACACACAGCAGCCAATTCAATACTGTGTTACTGAGAACTTGATGGTGATGGTGCTGCGGGAACTGAGCAGTAAGCTGAAATTGTGCATGTGAATGAAGGTGATATTATATGGACATGTTAGGTTTGCGGATTCTCGGTGACTTTTGTAGTACGCTTTTTGTCCTTTTTTTTGCTGTGTTGTTGTTTTCTCTCTTACGTATAATAATATAATATCATGGTGTATGACGTGAAGTCGGTCAATGACACACTTGGTCTTGGGATGGCAGAGAATATTATGGACAAAAATATCCCTTGTGAACGCTTATATTGTGTTATCCCTTTTAGTTTTTACTGGGAAATAGAAATGTATTTTGTGAAGGCATATTACAGGAAATGCATTGAATGTACATTGGTAGATATACACCACATTTTATTACACTTTTTCCACCACTGGACTATTAGCTGTCATGTAGTCAAACTGATCGAGTATGATTCATTACTCATTTCGTTTTGTCGTACATCGTAACTTAACAGACTCTTGACAGATTTTCCTCTCGAGTTTTCTCCTTCCAAACAGAATCGTTGATTTTCCTCGTTGACCCCGCTGATTTTTTTTCAAACTGATTATATCTGGTAATCCTAGCTTTGCTTCTAGTAGCTCTAGCAGAAAAAATATAAATCTTTCGGGTTTTCCAAACACAGCAGAAAAAAGTAAAGAAATATGTTTGCTTGGTTGGGAGAAAAGGAAGAAAAAAACATTCAATTAACAAACATGTAAAAATAAGATTCATATGCCAAGAGTAAGACAGGGAAAGCTAATCTTTGGCATAATTTTCAATCCTGCTTTGCAATATTTCAAGCTAAAGCCGCAAAAAATCGATTCTGTTCCACTCTTGAGTAATTTTACCATACAATAGAAACACACAATATGTAATATGGGCATGCATGTAAAAGGCATTTGCAATGCATATTATAAGACGCACATTTTCGTTTCTCTACTTTTCTAGGTATCTTGTATTTTGCAGAATCTTTCTCATGAGGAAACATTCTTTTATGTAGAAACTCTTAATGACCGGTGAAAGCAATAAATTTCTTAGCTTTCCACTTTTCCCTTTCATTCTTTCTACTTACGGCTCTCTCCAGTTTTATATGTAGGTATGCAATTATGTGTTTTGTGCGCGGGGGAGAAAGAGTCTGTCCATATGTGTATATTAAACAAACCCGAAGAAGGAGTACAGCAGCTGCTTCTACTCCTGTATCTCTCGCTTCCTTATTACCAAATTCTTTCTTCTAGGCACTTCTATAAATATCCTTTTTTATGTAATAAAAGGCTCCACATCCAAACACTCACCAACCAGCACCAAACGAATTGCATCCTTTTGAAAAGGTCCCTCTCTCTCAAAAAGCAAGGGAGTAAGTACAGAGCGAATTTTTTTTTATCAGTCTTCTTACTCTCAGCCAGTGTGATTGCCTGTTTCTCCTTTTACCTAAAACACGATGTATACGCACAACCTCAATATAAATAGCGCACATCTTTGTCGTCAATTGCAATTCACCAGCTCCACTTGTTTCCCTCTAGAGACTTTTTTGGTTTATTTTTGCTTTCAGTTAGCTGTAGTGTTACTTCACAATACAAAAACTGCGCTAAATACTTTGCTAGTAGTAATGGCTAGAGAAACAGTATAGTATAAAGTAGGTAGTCAAGTCAAACTCAAAAGTGAGTATATAGGAAAGCAATAACAGTAATCGACTCCCTTCTTCTTATTACTGCAATCCTGAAATTACTGATGCTTTCACAAGACTCTATCCATACACTTGAAATTGGCTATACCACTATTTCCAACATATCAGTTATTCTAGGAAGGAATCATAAAAATATGCGAGTAGTTAATGCTACCAAAATAGAAGGCACAAGGCTTATCCACTCTTTTCTTTATTCTCATGTTGAATGTTGAGGGAATAAATTCGCATTTAGTTAGAACGTGCATTTTGCTGGTTACATGTTTGATTATGACTACTACTTGTCAACATGTTAAAACTCATCTTGCTAGAGCTAATGATGGCTCGTTTCATCTTTAAATGAATAAAATTCAAAACCACTCATAAAATCAAAAAGTGATGGTAAAGGCACCGTTACAAAAAAATCTTTATTCAGGTAGCTGACCTAGCCGCATCGTCTACTGTTGACCGCATTACAAAGATCTTTAACATCCATTTAGAAAAATTAAACGCTTTCTATCAAGCCAGTCAGTCCTATGCTGAAAATACTGCAATAACCAATAAAATAGTAATAATAATGGAGAAACAAGACCACCTTCGAAATTTCGATGAAAGGATCTATAGCAAAGTAGAATCGTATCATTTTGTAACATCTTTTATTGCAAACATACAGACTTGTTGTAAAGGATTATTGTATGCACCCTCCAACACCAAGAACTTTTCATAGATAGATACTATACTACAAACATACGCAAGTCTAGTTCCAACGACCAGTGTCAAGAGTATACCTATGTTACACTTTCGTTAGTGGAGACAAAAAAGTGGCAAGGACAAAGCCATTAAAAAGTGATCCTGTCGGATCCATTTCTTGTTCCATTCCATTTTCATTGACTCTCGTAAACTTTCGACTATGTGTTCCACTATCACTTCAATTCTCAAATTCTTGTTACCAAAAAACAGGCAACATGTATATAGGTAGCAACTTTGAAATAAAAACAAGTGTACCTATACATTACATCGATTGGTGACCAGCACTTTTAAATATAAAAACAGAAAACCTACAACCTACACATTTTTACTTCGCATCCTCAATGTTTTCCCTTTTGTAGTCTTTTTAAAACAAAAATATACCAACAAGAAGATAAGAAACACAAAAGTGGAAACGATACACACAAGTTGTAAACTGAATCACAAAAAGAGAAACTGGAGAGTGCTTTTCTACTTTTGTAAAAAAAAATACCTTGCCGAGTTTACACAGAGGATAATAATGCAGGCTATGATTCTAATATGTACACAGTATATATCCGTATGTTTTCTTCCATTCTTATATTTTCTCTTTGCGTTGTTTTTGTCTTTTTAAGGAAGCCCTTAAAACACCAAAAAAGTAAACACTTTATATACTACTTTCCTCCAACGGAAACTATAATTCTCGATATATAAATACACACAAAAGTTTCTTGCAAGTTTTCATTACCTATTATTATTGTATGTTCTTTCGCGACTTGTCCATTTGTGTGTGTATCTATAAAACTGGAACTTGTCCATAAAATGCTTAAAGTAATACTAAAGAAACTCCCGTTGATGATATGAATGCTCTCAGAAAAATAAAAGTAGCAAAAAAAGAAACGTAGGAGGAAATGTGCTCAAGGCTAGAACAAGAATCAGACATCAGCAGCAGACACGCGTGGGTCTTTCTTGTACTTTCTCCTCTCTATGTATCTCTCTGTCTCTCTTGCTGCCGTGTCGCTTCCTTGTGTTTGTGTGGGAGTATTCTTTATTTTCTGAGAAAGTTCAACTGATGGACTAAGGCACGGAACAACGCAAGAGCCTTTTTTCCTTTGCTCTTTGTACTTTTGTTGTGTATGTAGTATTATTGTACTTTTGAGCCTTTTCAACTGGTCATGTTTTACTAGGGACAGGCTACAGATAGTAGAAGGCAACAACAACAGACAACATAACAGTAGTGGGTTGATTCGCTGAGTTGCTCTCAGCTGTTTCCTTTCACTTTATTTTGTGAATTGATACTCCTTCTTGACTGATACTGCTGAGGAGACAGAGTCACAACAACCACTAGACCGCTACTATCACCATCATCACTGATGTTCCTTTTTGATCTGTTTTCTTTCCACTCCCTTTCCTCCTCCGTTTATATGGCCATCTGATGCCTGATTGTGCTCGAGTGTGTGTCTTGAGGGAGGAGTAGAAGGTAAAAGGGAAGGTGAAATGAAAGCGGTCATAAATACAGCCATCATTTCACAGTGCAACGACAGCAAAAAACAGTTGCGTTTCATTTTCCTGCATTTTTAGTATCCACACACACACACTTCTTGTGAGCTCGTTATAGTGATATCGATATCATTACTAAAAGTACTGATATCAGCTAGTCTGACTTGGTTTGCTCGTTTTCCATTTTTATTTCAAGAATGCTACTTGAGTAAAAAGCAAGTTGCCTAACAAACCTGAAGAAATAGAAAAGAGCCTTTTTAAAATCCTCGGCATGTTTCTTGATTCCTTGCCCTCGAAAATACATTATCGTAGTCGTTTTATTTGTCGTTACGCGCTTATGTTTCTGTCCAGTTTAGTGGTCAAGTATCAGAGTTCAATGTCAACTGAACTGCCAACTCAATATATTTTATGTCAATCTCAAATACCAAGAAGTCCAAAAGCTTCCCTGCATAGCATAATGTACTACTATTTTAAAATATTTCAAAATGCGTCTCAGCACTAAGAAGCAGTTTACTAAACTACCGTAATCATCATCATGGAGTACCTAGCATGCAAGTAAAAAGGCCATTACCCTCAAAAAAACCAGGAAATAGGGAATGCCCAACGACAATTGCTTTTACCTCTCATTTCAGTGTACTCATTCATTCCAATTACACAAACAAATACCTACGTTCTCCTCCTCTGTTTTCTTACGGGAGTCTTTTGTTTTTATTGATGATGACAAACCTCCTTACAAACAAGCGGCAAGGCAATACAGAAGAATGATGATGATGAAGGAACTTGAGGATATGGACTGGAATATAGACGTAACCGAGCGTTATATTTATACACACCTTGCTGCTCTCTCGTTTTCTTTCACGAAGCCCAACATCAGTATTTACTTTTGCATTCTAGAACAAAATAGACACACGCAATATATTTGTGTAGTGGTAAACTGAGACTGTTGGATTCAGCTTTGCTAAGTAGTATGTATGCTTGCAATCTTTTGAGTTGTTCAGATACATACACCTCTATAAAATGTTTTGTTTGTGTATTTTCGTGCCTGGATAGAAGTTTCCTTTCCTTCAAATTTCACTATTATCTCTGGGACTCCAAGCGGAAGTGATTGTACTCTTGATGTTGGTACAAATAGTCATAGAAAACGCTAGTCAAAGTGAAAGCTAGTTGTCCTTGTTGAAATATTGAAAACAACATTGTTGTGTGTGATACATGAGTAGCGGAGTAGTAGTAGTTTTATAATTTGGTAGGTAGATGAACAACACGAAATGCGAATGACTTGAGCATAAAGGATTGCTGTTTACTATTTCAAATGAAATAGCACTCACTGCATTATTACCAACTGACGGTATAGTCGTTTCATACGTGTAATAGTAACAGAACAAGACGATCATCATCATATAAGCCATATTGCAAGATGATGATGATGATGATGACGATGATACACAAAAGCCTTTTTCATGATGATCACCATTATTAGGATGAATTGGATGATTCAAGGAAGTGAATTGTTTTTTCCTCTCTTTCTCCCTCACTCTCTGTCTCTCTTTCTTTCTTCGTTTCTCTGAGGCAATTCTAAAATTAGCTAAAGCTGTTAAAGTGGGAGTGTACCATAGAAAAACAGGCCCGTACTCGGATGAACAAACAAAACAAAGCCAGTACTATTCTACTGAATCTACTACTACTAATGCTACATACCTGAGTACAACTCTGGGTATTTTTTTTGTTTACTTCACAACAATAACATCAGAAATGCTCATTTCCTTTTATTTTATGGTCAACTTAAAGCAATTATAGTAAGGTGCTGTGTAGCTTTGCTGGTACACTCTTTACCCAGAAAATCTGGAATCTCGCCTTGTTATTTCTGAAAATAATGGAATGGTTACTTGTGAAAATTGTTTCAGCGCCTGTGTGCTTATATTTGATGATCAAACAAATATCTACTTCCTTTGAGCAAAAAAATGAAACCAACATACACATTCAGTAGAGAGAGAGAGAGAAAGAGAAAAGAGAAAGCAGTGTACCATACAATATTAAAACCAGCCGATGGTCCTTTTCAACTCTCTAGTTTTGGCTTTGGCCAGCTCGTTTAAATTGATATGCGATGATGGCGATAGTAATGATGATGAGGAGGATTCTCTTCACAGGAAGAGGAAAAGTGTTTAAAATTTTCCCGGTAAAACAGAGTGTATTTATATGTACACACATCCAATTATTATTAGTTAGTTGTAGTGGTAGCATGAAAGGGAAAGCTCCGGGTATTTCTGGCGAAGTAGACATACATAATCTAAATGCTAACATTGGCAGTGGTAAACGTTGTTGGTTGGTAGTGGTGGTTTAGTTTGCCATGCCCGTTTGACTACTTTTGTAAAGCTGCACAAAAAAAAGATGATGCTGGTGAAACAAGTACCGACTGACATGGCATAATATCACAGAGCTCCAATGTGTGTTTACAGAAACGATCTGATGAAATGGAGATGACGATGATGATGATGAGAATGATGGTGGTGTGTGGTGTCTGTAGAATTTTGTATACAATATATGAATTTATATTGTGTGTACATTGAAACGAGCCAGCCATTTACTTACCTATGAAAAAAAAAACTTTTTAGTTAGAGCTCAGCAAGCAAACTTGGAGAGAAAGAGAGATGTCTCCACATAAAACCGTTTTACTCTCATATCTCCAGTTTGCCACGAGAGAACTGGAAACTGAGAAAGAGAGATGGAAAATGAGAGTTTGTGAGGCAGAGTAAACTTGGTTGTATATTGAAAACTAGAAAATACAGCTAAACAGAGAACATCAGAGAAGAGTGTTGTAGCATTATTATTGGATGGCGGTATCGTACACTAAGGCCACCACCACCACTATAGTACCAGCAGCATCACAAGTTTTGTGTGATGATGTGATCAAGTCTCTCTCATGTTTTTCTCCTTTTCTCCTCTTCCTCCTTTTAACCGGTGGTGTGTATAGCTGTTTTATATTTCAGTAGTGCAATGATAGTATAGTGTTTGGGTAGAAGCAAGTTGGGATGTTGTAGTCGGTGTAGTACATGTTTTGTTCTGCATTATCATTATTATTATGTTGCTATAAAGTGTTTTTATATTTGTACACGACATCACGTCCGTATACATTCAGTGGAATGGAGTAACAATGTGTCAGCTCAAGTGAATTATTTGCACAATATAGTGCAAACTGTGTCTGTATTATATTACCTGAGAAGTTGATGGGATGAGGAAGAGAAAACACCGATGCTGGTGATGGTGGTGTGGTCGTATGATCATGATGATATGGTTTGCTGTGTGGCAGTAGTAACTGGCTAGTAGTTTTTTTTGTGTATGTATATCTAGCTACAAGTTTCACAAACTAGATGATTCTCATTTTAAACACCCAAACTCTCTATCTTTGAGCTCTTTTCCCACAACAAAATTCAATAGCGACTTATCATGCACATGCTGTGTCACTCTATCTACAGATAATGTATTTTTTGTGTGCATTTTTACTTTTCAACGACTGCTTACTTTAAACACTGCAGGTTGCCAGACTGACTAAACTGCATTCTTTCTCTATGTGGAAGAAAGTGGTGCATTTACGTTAGTTGTGGTGTCACCGGTTGGATGTATTTACGAGAAAATACATATATACAATAACACTGTTTACCTGCACATTGTACTGTATATTTGGATTATTAGATGTTGCATGTATGTATGTTACATTTTTTACGTGCTTGCTTACTATTCTCTGCGTTTTCTATACAGTTTGAAAGTAAATGTATGTGTACATTATAGCTGTAACAACATTTCTATAAGGAAAATGACAAGATAAGCATATTTTGATGCCACAAAATACAAGGTAAGCACGATGTAGTAATGCTCCCTTCTATTCTTCTTTCCTAACTGTCTGGTAAAATTACAGGTTTTACTTTACCCGTTTTCACTTTCATTCTCTCTTTTTTCATCCTTTCATCCTTTCCAAGTTGTTTGAAATGCGTGTGCTAGAAACCAGCAGTAAAGTTTCGTATGATGCAAAATGCGAGAATAAACTGTGTGCTTGATGCTTTCGTCGTCGTCGTATGCAACGAGTGATTCACAAAATGTGACAAGTAGAAACACAAACACATACGGACAGGTAGGTACAGAGAAGAATAAAAAAAGAGAATAAAGCAAGCGTACTCACACTCTAGAATGAAGAGAAAACGAGAGAGAGAGAGAGAGTATCTAGATTGTAGCTCATTTAATCCAAAATGCTGGAATAATGGGAATGTGATGCGATGCGATATATGTGTGTGTGTGCGGTAGTGCGAATGTGTGTGCTTTTGGTTGGATGTGATGCGTAAGTTACGTAACATGTGAATATCTTTTCCAGACCGCAAGTAAACATACTGTATATACATGAGTATAGATATAAGAAACCATTTTCATCTTCTGCCGCTTTTCATCGTGTAATATATCAAAAAGAGATGTCTTTCACTTTAGCTAACACACACGAGCAGCAAAACTTGCACACACACACACAGAATGAATTTTGTTTGGAATTGGAAGATGCAGACTATAAAGTAAAAGTAAATGCGATGATGATGATAATATTATACGGTTTCCTCTTATGGTTTTGTGTGATACAGAAAGAAAAACTAATCTGAATCTACGCAGGTAGCACAACACTATGAAAGCTTGAGAGTTTCTCTCATACTTTGACGCGTTTTTGTGTGATTATGCTGCTTCTCTTCCGTATACGTAGTCTTTTTACTTCTTCTATTTCCATCCCATCCCTGAGATTTGCAATTTGGCTCAGTGGGAGATCACTTTGATGGATGTATTAGGTATGGTCGGACGGGACATGGATGGAAACAAACAGTGGGAAGCAGAATGAGCCAAAACCAACCTTGTTTCCAACAACAAAGAACAGATGCAATGAATGATAGAGAGAGAGAGGGAGAGAAGACCCGAAGAACAATTACATCTCCTCAACAAACTGCAGTGGCAGCCGCGGTATGAATGCTTTCATCTTGTATTTTCTTTTCTTCTCTCTGTCTATGTTTGGTAAACATGTATGTATGAGGAGTGGTGGTGGTGTGGTCGCTCGTTGTGGATGTGATGTGTAGATAGTTAGTGGTGTCTGTGTGTGTGCATGTCTTTCTCATAGATTCACCTATCCATTATACAAAACTCACCACTGTTTTATTTACTACCTGTCTATTTATATGAAAATACATCACCACACACACCAACAGCATCAGCTAAATGCATTTATCATGATGTGCCACAAATCTACTATGGTTTTCGTGAAATGTAAGTAAACTTGGATTTAAACAGAGAGACGACGAATAACAAACAATTCAGTAAACATGAATCTTGTAACTCCCTGTCGCTCCTTCACTCACACAACAAACTCTCTCCTCCATCACTCGGAGTATCAAAACTTTGTAGTTTTTGGTGCTAAATATATACGATCCTGCATTATTATTACATTTCACAAGAAGATGATTACATGAAGATGAAAGAATACTTTCAACTTTACGTGTTTCAGCATTATTATTATCCTTTCACACAGTCTCACAACAGGCAGTATAATGGCTTTCTCCAAACTGCGTAAAATGAAATTCTATTTTAGCCCGTTATTTGAACTTATTTTTCTATTAAAAATAATAGAACGTCAATTCCAAAACTAGTAGCAGAATCGAGAAAAGGAAAGTACTAGAGAGAGAGAGAGAGAGAGAAATAAGCAAAATATAGCCCATCATCATCACAATCACTACTATATCGCCCTTCGTCTGCTTTGCTGTGTACATTGAACTTTTCATATTTCTAAGGCAGTCAGAATAGCAAAAAGAGAAATGGTATTATTAGCCAAATGTTTGGATGGAATATTGAGTACGTAGGTAGTTTAGTAGGGAAAAAGAAGCCTGCAGAGAATTCATATCTTTTTCTCTGCCTTTCTCCTCTGCATCCATCCATTTCATTTCCAAAATCCAAATGAAATGGAAAGAGGAAATGAAAAGAGAGAGAGAGAGAGAGAGAAAGACGAAGAATACATTCTTCTACACGTGCTTTACTTACTTAGCTAGTTAACTCCACAGCCTTATAAATATTATCACCGATACACATGTAAGTAAATGGAAGAAACGATAAAGCTATAAAAAAAAGTCTTCTTACTTCTTGCATTGCTTTCACTGTCCTTCATAGCAGCAAGTCATGTTAGGTAGGTACATTACGTATGTACATGTGGTAGTATTAATGCAATACAAGAAGAGAAAAAAAGTTGTCTAAAAAGAGAGAGTGAGGGAGAAGAGAGATACACATTATTAGTTCTCAGCTGTGAATTTCACGACCAGCTAGCTATCGTGCGACTCTGTAGTACGATGTTCATTCACTGTTTAACTTATTTTCTTGCTAATGTAATGCACATAATGCAGAACAGGAACGAAGTGGGAGCAGTAAAACGTGAATTATTGCTCATTCTTTATTTTATAATACAGACATATGGAGGGTCCCTTTAGTTTTTACTGCTACGAAACTGTACACGTATACATTTATTTATATGAATAAGGTACTATAAAAATATGTACACACACCACTGCTATATAACACCGTCATTAATAGGCATGCAATGTATGCTGTATTTCAAGAGAGTTTTCTGAGCGTTCGTTTATTATGCCTTTTCCATGTTCATGTCTTTCTCTTCCTTTGAGCAGGAAAAAAAGTAAAATAATCGGAGTGGAATGTGTGTGCACTGCGTATGCTATTGTGTATTACAGAATGCCATTTCCCCAATAAAAAGTAGTTGTTTCTG
>JAHZMZ010003467.1:0-14491 GCA_027743805.1 Lepidocyrtoides sp. E14 | reverse complement strand
CTGTAAATTTAATTACTCACAAATTGTGAGTCTCACAATAACGGTCAAGGTTCGTGAGTAGTGGACAGTGGACTGCTAATAAGTTTTTGTTTCAATATAGTTTGTTCCGCTCAAAATTGAAAACCACACAACACACAATTTAAAATGTCACCAACAAAAAAATCAAATACCGTTTTCTACATTGCTGTTTTAACATGATCATGTTTTTGTGATGTAAATGTAAATGGCATGCATGCTGGTATGAGACACAATCACATGTAAACAGTATACATGAATCATTTAATGATTTTCATTATCAATGTAAACTGGGAAGTAATGAAGAAGGGATATTATGCTACACTGGCACTGGACTGGAGTGGATTTATAATAGTAAATACCTATTATATTGATAATGACCGTTTTACCATGGTCAGGATTCAGGAGCCAATCTACTTGCTCGATGACTTGAGTTACTTCACTTTGGATGTTTTGTATATTTAGAAAATTTCGCTTATGATTTGAATTTGACCAAACTAGTTTTTCGACCACCTCAGCCATCCAGCCAGGCATCCACGCGCAAGCTTCCCCGTTAGTTACCGTAAAACCGAACGAGAGAACAAATCATGCTAGACTGGGAATTGAATTGAGAAAGAAAACGGAAAAGTTGGATCGTTGGGTGAAAGGAGAAAGGTACAATAAAACATAGGATAGGAGACAAAGGCAGCCGTCAATATTATGCTTCTACGAGAAACGAGAACATCTCGTAGTCATAAAAGTACAATCAAATCCATACTGTGGCTCCGAGTTGCACAGCGGTGGGTGAAAACTTCTTTACCATTGCATTACTACCATTACTGAGTATTGGTGGTACTCCATTTGACATTTACTTGCAACTTTTACAAAGCATATGATTTTGACAATTGCCAAATTCACAATTCGCAATGGTAAACGTGACGAAAAGTCACGTTTGACGTTATGAGTATTACCAATGTAAAAAAGCTTTAACCACTACCACATAAGTGACGCAAATGTGAGTGAGTTAAAATATCGTCTCTGCTCAAACGAGTAGTCGATTTTTATTGATTCCATAATTTGCTCATGGTATACAGCTATTATAGCCTATAGACGCTTTGGGTTTGAAGTGAATTCTAAATCAATTCCACAACCCATTAAAAACAAGGTCACCAATCACCAAAAAGGTTGAATAAAATAATCTCAATATACACAATTACAACAAAATGTCATGCAGTAATATCAACATATTGCAATGATCAGTAATTGTACCACATCAATCATCAGTAAATTTTAAGGCGATTTCATTTTGGAAAACTTGAGCAAAATATTTCAAAACTGTTGGAAAGGTATACGACACAATGGCTCCACCCGTGAAGCAATTAAAATTGTCAAATGACGTGAATAATCCATTCTTCATAAATTCGGTTAGTGGAAGCGGTCACACATTTAATGAAAAACTACATCATTCTCCAAGAAATCTTCCATACAATTATTGTTTTTCTTTCTCGAGCCTATCATGTCATATTTATTTATTTCAGGTGTTGGAATCGCTATTCAGTTTTCTAGGCGTAGAGGACCTGAAACAATGTCGGTTTGTTTGCAACCTGTGGAAAATTGAGGCGTTTCTAATGCTGAGAAAACGCGCTCGTGTAAATCTTGGCTCTAGCTACAAGCAGGAAATATTTCTGAAATGTGAAGTAGCAGAAAAGTTTCATAGGTTTTCGTTTAAAGTGTGGAAATGGAATAATAAAATGGCAGCCTACTTTACAGCAAATCAACCTAGCAGTCTTGAAGTAGATGTTGATCTAGTTCTAAACAATGACGATGGTGATGATGATCGGTTTGACACTTTAAAACTGCTATTTTCCCAAGCAGAGTCATTGGTTCGGCTCACGGTGAATGTAGATTGTAGTAGAACCACAGAATTTCTTGTGTGCGAAAATTTAGTGCACAATATACAAATGCCTAAATTAAGAGAGCTAACCATTATCAATGGGCGCAATGAATTGTCCTCACTGCAGCAGTTATGGATTGCTATCTGTAGAAATTCGCCAATGTTAGAAAAACTTGATTTAAGAAATTTTTCAGCCGATGAATTATGGAATGGAATCAGTAGTTCAGCTAGCTTTCCTAATTTAATTGAGCTGGCATATGTACACGACCGAAAAACTGCCATTCTGGGAATGTATCAGCAACTTTTACAAACTCCTCTCCCAGTAACTTCATTAAAATGTCTTTGCATACCATTTCAAGAATCAGACTCATCTTTGATTACCAATATTTTGGCGAAAGTTGCTGCAACTTTGCAAGTTTTGGAATTTTATACACAAGATGAAACCGCCCTATCGCCAATCGAATTTCCTGTGATGCAAAACCTGACAATCCTGGATGCTGGTAGTTCCCAGCTCTCCTTTCCTACTATAGTACCAGACCAATTTCCTAAATTGATAGAAATAAGGGCTACTTATTGGGATTGGGTGTACAGCCGGGAGGATTTGCCAGATGTCCATTATTATTGGAGAACAGACAACCCACATTCTGGAATCCTCAATATTCACCTTCGTTTTCCAAATTGGGAAGCTCTGGATTTTCAGTATAGGAAGTTGGAAAATTTTAGTGATTTTTCTGAAATCCTTTACTCCAAATTTCCTAACGCGTGTAATTTTACACTCCACAATCTTTCTCTCTGTGAAGATGTAAGGCAGGGCTTAGAGAAATTTGCAGAGGTTTTTGAATGCGCGTATAAATCCCTTACAATAGCGAGCTACTCTCCGTCGGGAATACATGATGCTAGTCCGTTCGAAATAACTGTTACTGATGATCCTCAACTTACTCGTGGTACGATGATACTCAGGAGTCAACTTTTCCAAGCAAATGCATTTTACTCTTTGTTTTCAAAATTTTAAATATAGCTATCCCATTATTTAATTACAGAATTGGAAACTCTAGACTTATGTCCAAAAGATTGGCCTGGGGTATGGAGCAAACAGCAAGTTCTCCTCTCTACCATTCGTGATGACTGGCTACCAGCGTTGCTTTACTTCAATAAGCTCCGCGTTGTAAAACTTTTATGGGTTTGTCATTACAATTTATGCATGTTTATTGACACTACAATTATTGTTAAATAAATTTTGTTAATCACACCCATGTATCATCATTTTGTTTACAGACAAAAAATTTGTTCTCAAGACTGGATTTGACCAATAAAAATGTTCTTCCTAACTTGGTGCACTTGGAATATGTTGGTAACCTTTGTGTTAACAGATTTCAGCGCGCTGCAGTGCAACGATCGCGACCAGAGCTATATATCGTTCAGCACACAAACTGCTGCTGTGATGATGAGGATTGGTGGTACATTAGTGACTCCCATAGCGGAAAAATTTTTCAAAATTTATTTTCATTGAGCTCAAGAGGCGTGAAATCGTTTTTCAAGAAAATCTTATTTAATAATCTGATAGGGTGACTATAATTGATATTGTTACAGATCATAAAAATAATAGAATATAAATCAATAGTATGTACACTGAGGTTTTACAAATACTATACACAAATCAATTTGCACAATTAGCGAAAAAATGTATTATATATATTATAACAGAATTCTAACGGTTAAAGTTTAAAACTAATATATAGAAACAGAACATCAATTTTATTGGAGTCACGTCACTCCCGGTATTCATTACATACACCCTATTTTCCTTGAAAATAAACTATACACATGTAACGATCTATATAAATTTACAATAAAGAAAAATAAAACGAAACCTTTAATCGAAATTATACAGTTTTAATTTGACCTTGCGGACTTTGCTGTGGTACAACAGTAGTTCTGCCGGTTGCCACATTTCCAGTACCCGTTTTTTGATCTTGGTTTCGCAATGCTACAACACCCATCTGTAAACTTGAACCAAAATAGCCATATTCTGACTTGTACTCTTCGAGAACATCCGGAGACAGCCTCATTGACTTGAGAACAGGACAAACTTGTTTCTGAAAATGATTAATACAAAAATATTCAAAGTAATTCAAACTCATTGACATTGACATCAGCATAAAGTTAATCAAGTAGATTTGCAGACACAATACAATTCAACTGGAGAGGCAACTTACCACAATCAAGCCTTTGATTTTTTGTGCTGAAGCCTTGTCGGCTTGCGTATGACCAACTCCTTCCAAACAAAATTCGACACGTGTTCCAATATCAGCAATTCAATACTTGGTATTATCTCATGTAGCTAAAAAAATAGAGAATAGCAATAATTACTCAATCGAAACAATATGATAAGGTAAACAGAGTACATCATCATAAAAACATATTAATTGGGCTTACATATTTTTCCAAATATAAAGTTTGATTATCCAAGAGGCTTTTCACCATTCTCATCAAATAAATGAGCAGTGCCAAATTGTAATGAACAACGTTGACACGAACACCTTCGGCAATGAATGTACAAAGCCTTGGTAGCATCTCATACAAACCGGGATCGTTTGACAAACTTTGGAGAGCTTCCTAAGTAATAAACAATTTATGATAAAGTGATTAATAGCTTTCTTTCATCATTTGATGCATTTTCACCTCCCCCATGTAGCTTTATGATATTATATGAACTAGAATTAGCTTACACTACGCCGGATTTCATCTGAGCCAACGCAAGCTTCCGTGATTTCCTTGTAGTACAACTGTTGTTCAACGGAAAGTTCATGTGTTGCCAACTGTTTGACAAATACTTGTTCGCTAGTTTTGAATCTGAGAGGTTTCCCAACAGTTGGGGTAAATGGACCTGCGCCTTTCCCTTTACCTCCTTTACTGTTTTTATTTGCTGGGTCTGTGCTATCATTCCTTTGTTGGTCCTTAGATTGAGGCGGGGGATTTTCCGGTATGGATGGCTGAACTCCTTCGATTGCAAGCCAATGTGCTCTCAAACACACTTCTTGTGGCACTTTGGGTATGGGTGCACCAACGATTTCTGATAGTTCCACTTCCTTATCTTCTATAAAATGGATCTCTCTCCCTCCGCCACTGGCAAATCTGAATGGTAGGGACTCGGGTCCGCTTAATCCATACAGCGGCTGTAGAATACAAAGCAACGTTTTAATAAACTTGTATCGTTAGATCATTTTAGCGTCAACTGCTTGATAAGCAGTGCTACCCGTACATACAATATATAACCACTTTACCTAACTAATATTATTCATCATCAAAAGTAATTTCATACTGTTTTCACCTCAATATTCCTAACTTTCAGAGCATGGTCAAAGTCTTGCGTATTCAGCTTGACCCTCCGACCCAATTCCTTGAATTTTAATGAATCCTGGATAATGCACTTTAGCCTGTAAGTCACATCTTCCGCTAATTCTTTTGCCGCATCATCCTGTAAGTTAGAAACTCCTATGGATTCTGCCATTGCTTTAACTGAATCCACGTAAAGCATTGCCGAACATGGCACACCTCCACTAGGAGAAGCTCCAGGAACCACGGCTCCTTGAAACGATGTATCCTTATCAGCCATATTCCTTATTTGTCCCCCTGCTTTTGACTAAAGATGATCGATCGAGGGTGAAACTAAATGCTAAATGACTTGTTATAAACCAACACCACGTAGCATTGGGATCAAGGAAACGTTGTTCATAGTATGAACTTCATACTATCTGCTGCCCATTATCTTTTGAACTATGCAGGATCCCGAAGTTAACACAATTCGGTAGCCAAACGCACACAGCAGCACGTCGTGTCAGTCAAAACATTATCAACAGATTACCGGCGGCCGTCGCGTCGTTGGTCGCTATTTTATTTCTGTTCACTGCTGTACGATTCCACTCAACTGCCGTGCAATGCTTGTTTAGTTTTCCCAGTTGAAATAGTTGAATTGAAATAAATGCACTTTAACTCGTAGCGTCTGATCGGTTCGGTTCGTCCCTTCGTTGCGTTATCGGCATCAAAAACACACCAACTAATATGATCTGCTGTGTGCTCTGTGCTGAACAAATCAAAACAAACGAATTTCGTAAAACTGTTTTGTAGCCGGTCAAAATAGGGGAGAAGAGATACATTGTGTATTACGTGCATTGTTTGCAGCTCAAGCTCTTGTCTTGTTGTTGCATGCATGCATAAAGCTTTCATCCTCTGTCCAAGTTTGGCAGCTAATCGCTGGACAGCAGCTCGGCTGGACTGAGAACTAAATTAAAAATTGCAATTGGTGTGGTTGGTAATTAATTTAGAAAATGCCTTCATACAGATTTAGAAATACAGAGATTTACAAATACTATAAAGTTTACACATTCGGTTCAGGGGTCTTCAGCTGAGCTACGTTCTGAAATGACTGAAGGTGAAGAAGAACAAGGTGGTAATAATGGAGGTGAGGTAATGCGTGTAGCAATTTGAAAGAAGGTAATGAATGAATCGATAAGTTCGTAGAAATTATGAATCATGATCTAGCATCTAGTCTGGCGAAACATGCTTTGCGATCATCATACACAATAGCAGCAGTATCAGTTTCAGCTAGTGAACTGAGCTCTTTCAACTTGC
The DNA here is from genome assembly GCA_027743805.1 of Lepidocyrtoides sp. E14. NCBI lineage: Eukaryota > Metazoa > Arthropoda > Collembola > Entomobryomorpha > Entomobryidae > Lepidocyrtoides > Lepidocyrtoides sp. E14. Next base: position 7,971 of record JAHZMZ010003467.1, on the reverse strand, counting down.
CCCAATTTACAAAGCAAAATATTTTTTCCAGGTTTCATCATAAGATTTCCATAAATTTTATACACAAAAAGTTTTTCAATAGGCGACGGTTATTTAGTATCATTAAATTAGCATCTCATTTCGTCAGCATATTCATCTTTGCTAATTTAGTTGAATGCATGCGGAACTCAATTTTCGCAAAAAAACACAACCCGTAAATTCCTTTGCATTGTCCTTTTTCTCCGACAACGTTTCTCTTCGTTACACTGCATGGCTTTTGAAATTGAAAGGCAACCAGACCTTTCGAATCGGTAATAAATTCAGTAGGCTGTATTCTTGGAGTAAAAAGTATTAACATAAGCTCATGTTTCCACTTCCACGGTAGGAGGTTTTCTAACAATTTTCTAGCAATACTTTACAGACACAAAGAATGGCAGGCTTGGGCAAGGGAGAAATAGAGAGAGAGAGAGAGAGACTTGTAGTTGTACCTATTTTTCTCTCGTTTTTTTACAGGATCAAAATAAATGAGATGATAGCAATGGCAAATGTCCAAATTAAGACGGAAAGTAATATAAACCCAAAAAGGTCCCTTTGTTGTGTTGCTGTGTACTAAAGGTACATACCCAGAAATAAGAATGAACGTTGAGTGCGTTGTTGCTTACATATTTTTGGTAACATAACAAACACAAGAGATGGTGAGGTTGATACATTCATACAAGCATGAACACATATTTATATTTAAGTAGTTATACAATATTATTATATCATTCTCTTATAAAGTCTCAAACTTTATTTCGCCAGCTTGCCACTACTGCCTGGTTATCCCACATTTTGGAGCTGACGTTACTTACATATATATATTTGGGGAAGCAATATAGAAAGAGAGAGAGAGAGAGAGAATGATGATGGTGATAGATCTTTACAATACTTTTGGTCATCCCCATCTCATCTCGTATCGTATCATCATCATATAATCAAGGCTTGTTTTTTACAACTCAGAATTCACTTTATATATGTATATCAAGTGTAAAATTGCATCTCTCCTGCTACACGACTACAACAACAACACAACTAACTATACATATACAATCCCCGAGTTAGTTTTTTTTGTGGTGTGAAACAACATTGCACACACTTTCTGCGAAATAAATGCATTTATTGGATGTGTTTGGTGGTAAGTAACTACATAGGATGACTGTTACTGTTATATTGTTTTTTGTGTAGTTTGTATATCATTTTTGTATGGACAAGATGATCTTAACTTTCAGATTGTACAGCAGCAGCAGCAGTACAAGCAAACACGGAAATATAAACATCAACATAACTACACATAGAACAGAGATTTTAAATATTTTGAATGATGACAACAATATATAATCATCTCCGTATGGATATAAAGTACCGTGTTTTTCTGCAATTGCAAGATAATAAGCAAAGCTGAAAAAGAATTCAGCTTAAAGCGTTTTATGTGCATTCTTCAGTGCCAGCTCGAGGCCAAAAGACTTTAAGAAGGAGTGTCACTGAACAATCAGCCAAAAAATCTGAAAGACAACAGCAATATTTTGAGTTCGTCGGGATGATGAAGTTAACAAAATGTTATGTTTAATATTCAATGCAAGAACAAAAGCTAAGTTCATGCTTTAAATAGCCTAGCCGGCTTTATCTGCACAACTATTGGTGTCAGTTGTCAGATATTTGAAATAATTTATTCCGCGATGACTGCAATGCAATAATAATGCAAAGTGTGACGAGAAGTAATAATAATTTTACCACTTTTATGCGTGGGTGGATTGGCAATGCAAGACCAATCACCAATCGTGTGTATCTTCTCTCAATGAAATAATGTACCATACAAGTGTACATTCAAAATATTTGTGTAGTTACCAATAAGCGTAATTTTTGAGCCACATTGCAAGCTGTTTTATCGAAAAAATGGTTTTGTTAAAAATGTGTTTAGAATATTTTCGTTTTGGCTCTGGTTCTTCCATGTAACATCTAGCTTGTACAGCATGTTCTACTGAATGAATGGTCTCTTAATTTCAAAAATTTTATAGTGCAATTAATAATGAATGTGCCAACTGTCAATTAATTGTCAGGAACTGGTATGCGCAGAGTAAGTAACCATTTGTCTATTTCTCGCTGCCAGTGACATGTCATGTGAAAAAAGAAACTCATTGATTCGTCGACTCCTATAAACTTACCTCATATGTGTCTCTAGTGATGTTGACGGTAGTTACCAACAAACAACGGGAAATCGAAACCTTGTTTTCATCAGCAGTTTGCAGTCACTAGAATTAATGTTGTAAGCTTCATCGGATCGGTGTCGTGTCCTCTAGCGCATTTTACTCAGCATATTCATGGATTCTGTGATTCGTGAATCTGTATATGGAGGAAGCAAGTGATTACTGGTCCTTTGCTCTATTTAACCCTTGATGAGATTGGATGTTCTTACAAAAGGTAAGCCTTGTCTTTGTTTACAACTAAAATTTGGGTAATTACACCGTTGTTGATAGAGGTAGAGAACTGAAAAGCTGCAATAAACAGTATGACATGCGTGAATCGAGAAATCACAACAGTCTGTGTTTATGATTCGCTTGTGAATCTTAATGAAAATATATGAAAATAACTTGCTCCTATTATGTAATGCTGATTAAGATATACACATATTAAAACCATTGAGGTTGTTCATGCATATTCTTTGACAGTCACCGCAACGCAAATGTTTGACCGTTTCCGGGAGGAGCTTTCAACTCTATCTGGCTGAATGTAGTGGCTACTCGATAAGCGGTTAACCAATACACAAAATGTAACACACCACGTGTGTAAACAGCCACACTGATATCCATGTCATCACATTATGCATTGCAAATTGTAATTGAATTGATTTCTCTCAATTGGATGCTTAATTAGTTGTTACATTACATGGTCGTATTTTTAGTATGTACATACACACACCCATACGTAAATACGTATATTGCACGCATATAGTACATTATTACGTCATACGCTGTATTTACAAATAATGCGTGATTAAATCCAACGGATTTTCTGATAGCTAAATGGTTGCAAAATTGCTTATAATGTAAGAAACCAGGATTAAAATAAACATGTAAATATCAATAGTTTAATTCTAAGCAGTGGAGCATACTTTTGTATATCATATAGGGAATGCATTCCTCAGGGCTTTGTACTACAAAAATGAAAACACGCTAATGAGAAAGTGAAAAAGTTTTTAAAATCCCATTCACATTCCATGTAATGTTTTTTACAGCGTTGATTTCTCAATTTCAATCTACCTCATTTTGAAATTGGATCGGTGCGTAGTGCAAGCCAACAGCAGTGCAGTGTGTCCAATGATATTCTATGTATGTATGCATTCCTTTTTCAAAGGGTGTGTCGATTAACTAAAACCCTCTAGGAAATAACTATATACTTGCATAATCATATAGTAAATAAAACAGCTCCTTGTTTACAGTAAAGTGTAAATTAATACATAAAAATTTGTTGGCGGAAATGGCGAAATATTATATGTCGAACAAGGATTTCCATAAAAAATAACATGTCATATGTACAGCAAAAATCAAAGCTGCATGATGATATTATATTTGTGTAGAGAAGCTGTATAATGACGACGGTGAGAAACCTTCATACAATCGGTTGACGTTCAACGGTATGAGTTTTCTCTGTTTACATTACTACAAAACTGGAAATTTTCTCATCAAATAAGAGCCATGAGTTGTTACATTTTGCAAAGAATGGCTGTAAATACATCACATGATTTGGCTAGAAAGAGAGTGAGAGAGAAAACTGGACTTCAGAAACGTCATCATTGGAGAAGACATGTCAGCTAGATGTCACGTAAATGGATTGATGTCACTACATCTCACTCCATTACAATGATATGCTCTTCTTAGGTTTCATGGTATCATATTTCAACTTTCACTGTGCATCTAATGTATGTATCTCTGGTTGCATTTAGTAGTCACATTTTTTAGGGTCATCATTACTGTTGCCGCTTCTTACCTTTAACATGGAATATATTTCTAGATCTTTCTTTTCACTTTACAATTCAGGTCGGATATGAAAGTGGAAATGTGAGAATTTTGATATATATGCATAAGAGTATCTAAATAACGTCAAACTTTATTTTCATTTTTCAAGAAATATTTTATTCTGCTACACTTTTCTCCTTACTCATCCTACCAAGTACTGGTGCAAATGCCATCAAGCACGTTTCTATTCCTTTACTTTTAAAAGATGCCAACTACATAAAAACATACTACGCGGGGCTTCTACATGTACATATTATACCATTTACTATAGATTGAATAGGTAGAAAGTAAAAAAGAGCCAAAGGGAAAAAAATTGAAGAAAATACAGTACGTCTACGACTACGTTACTTAAACCACCCAGTGATTCTCATAATATTGCATTATTGAATATTATGTAGTATGTAGATATACTGTTGATTTGCTCCTGGATCCCGTATAGGAAGAAATACTGACACGACACAAGTTTCTCTTCTTTTCTCTACTCCAGCTTACTCACTCCGACTAATAATATTATGGACAACGTACGGCATTGATACATATGTACAAAAATAATGCAAAATACAACGTACTCGTAGTAGTCAGTCAGTCTTGTTCGGTTGAGAAGTAACATCTCTTCTTCTTTGTCGTTCATTTTTAGCTATCTTTGGCTGTAATGTTATGTGATGTAGGTGTTTATTCTTTGCTTTTTGTCTGCTTTTGGCTGGAGTAACAATCCATTGCTTATCTGTCCTCCCTTTAGTTTGTGGAGGTGGAAGCATTTTGTTCGCATCCTATTGTACACAGTCACTACCAGAATACATTTATAAGTTGATTCGGGAACGCTCGGATCATTTTCTCTTCACCTTTACGAATGAATAATGTTTTTGTGCTCTTACTTTTTACCACGACCACTGTTGGTTCCAGTTTTGCTTGGAAGGGATAGTGGTGGTTTGAAGAAACAAAATGCATGTCCTTGTTTCCGGAGCTTTTGGAATGCTTAAATTTATTACTTTCGCTGTATGGATGGGAGAGAGAAAAGAAGACGAGACGAGAGGGGTTCATGTCTATCTTGGGCAGTATTTGTGTTCTTGAAGAGGTGAAAAGAATGGCTTTATTCAGTTTGTACCAGGCTCAAGAACCTTAAGCATTCAGAGTTCCTCTCTGCTGAGAAATATTATGTGCTAGTTTTTTTTGTTACGTTTTCTTCACTCATCGTCCTCGTCACCCTCTCCAATCCATCAGCACTTTTTTCTATCATTGATTTAATTATAGTTGCGTGAAATGTCTCGCATCTTATGTACTGCTTGCTCAGCCTCCTACATATACGGAAAATATGCTGTTTTTTTGAATGAAGTAATAATATGAAAGCGAGCAACATAAACAATATTAAATACCTACATACATGACATTACGATCCAAGACAAAAAAAATGTACAACTGAACCGATACAACGTTAATGATTTAAAAAGTGAAGGGTATATATATTGCATTTAAAGCTTAATTTGTTTTTAAATGTATTGCAACGCACCTAGTTTTTTCTTTTGCAGTTCTTGTCATTTAATTATAACTGGAAATTATTGTTTAAAGTGAATTTTGAACGAGTGAAAGTGAAAAGTAATGATGAAAAATAAATATGTGGGCGTTATTTTGTGTAATGTGATAGCATGTACAAAACTGTCAGGTAGCAATTTGGAGGAAATATAATTGTGGGATGTGATGGAACACGCAACGCATTATTGTTTGTGCGGAGGCGTAAGAATTTTTCGTAATGTACCATGAATATTTAATTTTTCCGTTCAATTTTTTCATACCTAATGCACGACAGCATATGTACCTTAAATCTATTGATAGAATGGTTGCATGCTATATTATATTTGTAGGTCCTCATGAATTAATTATTACCTACACACAAGAACATGGCAGCATGATTGAGGCTATATGATAAACTGATTCAGTCAGTTGTTAACTTTTTAATGGTGTCATTGGTCTTTTCATTTCATTAATCAAGTAATCACGACTTCGTGGGTCTCTACAGACTAAATCCCAATTTATCAAAGATTTGTTTACTAAAAGAATCCATCAAAGATGAATGGTGGCCAGATTAAGTACTGCTATTATTTACTAACAATATGTAGTAAATGTTATTCTTCAAAGCATTCAAAGAGTTGCTGAAAGGAAGTTGATTTTAAATGCATAATGTTAGATAAGGAAAGCAAATTACACTTTGATATTCCTTTTACTTGAGCTCTCAGTTAATTTCATAATTCATGTCTTCCAGTTTGTTGTTTAAAAGTAATTTCAATCAAATCAAAGCTTCTTCATCATGTTACAAAGGCATTTTTTTATTGTGTAGTCATTCAATCTGTGATTCGTAGTGTTATGTTATGCTAACCTAAGACATCAAAGTGGCAGCCAAACTGGCAAACACATTCAGTGAAAATGATCCATGTACATGTTTGGGACCAAAGGGCTGTATGTACATTATATACCTATGTATGTATGTGTATATCCTATGTTTCGCACTTTTTGTGTCTTGTTTGTAATGCATACAAAGCAACTTACTCGGCTAAAATTAGTCATACGATTTACTTCCTTTTTTGAGCTGCCGTTTGCGTTATTTATGGTTGTTGTTTGCGTTGTTGCATTCCTCCGGCTTTACTGCTCATAATATACACACAAACACAACAGTCACAGCTCACAGCACCATGTACAACTTGACTGAAGATGCAATACATTTTCCGGGCACAAAAATTCTGCGAAGGGGGTGTGTGTGACGACGAGACGAAGTATTTTGTCAAGCAGGAATTTCCCTCTAATCACAGTCTTCACTTCTCTTCTTTTGAACGTTTTGAACATTTGGATGCACATGTGGAACAGGAATTTCAACTGTGAACTATAAAAAGTTGAAAGTTATGGCTGTTTTATGGCACTGGTACATATACCAAACCAATGATGATATTTTCTTTGCTATACGGTAATTATAGGATCCGCAAAAACAAAAAAGACACATTTCATGCTTGGCTTCATGATTTTCTTGTAAGGTTAAGCAATCGCTGTAATTATATACATTTCAGTTCGCAGGATTTTGTGTGACATTTAAGTGTCTCTGGCTCGAAAACGCCAAGTTATGTACTTGTTCCCTCTTCAATATTGTTTAGATCCTAACAAGCGTTGATCATTCAATAGTTATGCATAGTTGTTGAGAGCATTTCATTTTGTCTGCTTGGAAAATAATTTTCCTGCATTAGTACACAGTCATATGCCGGCAATTTTTGCTCATGAATGAAGTTTAGCTGCATTACATGTAAAACCGTTTATTCAGAGGTACGACGTACGAATATTGAAGAAATTGGAAAAGATTTTTGTAAATACTTTTAATGATATGTATGCATCTATAAAATTTTAAAGATGATGGCATATCATTACCAAACTTTTGAATCACTTTATAGTTAGCTCTGTTTGTCCCTTGTTAGTGTTAGTCCTCCTGTGCTTACTTTATATCTCTCGTTTTCTTGATATTCAGAAATGCTCAAGTGACCACAATACAGTATTCATGCAAACAGGCCTCTTTTGTTGCAAAGTGGTAATTTCCACAACCCGTTCAAGTTAATTCTCATACTAAATTTTGCACTCTGTAAATACTTTAAGCTTTTTAATGTTTCAGTAAGAAACAAAAACAATTATACAATGAGCCAAATTACCCGTCCATATGTAATACACTTATCACACAGCTAACATTTACAGGAATCGGGATTCCATCCAGAGCACTAAAATATCTAAATAAAAGGTTTAGCGTTGTTGGTGGGTGAAGTACCCGTTAGAATATTATGCAGGACTTGTGTTGTAATTGAATATTACAAAGGGTGATGAGGGAACGAGGGAAGGAAAGCAAGCTCATACAGTAACAGACAGGGGCATTTTTGACGAATGCACACAACAAGCAATTCTACTTAAAAATGCT
>JAHZMZ010003466.1:0-15282 GCA_027743805.1 Lepidocyrtoides sp. E14 | reverse complement strand
CAGTATTTACGCAAGCCAGTAAAAGTGTGTGCATCTATGTCTGTGTATGTGTGTAACGAGAACAGTAGAGGAAACGACAGGAAGAGGAAAACATGCCTTCCTCCACTTTATAACATTTCTCTTTAAGTTATAACATTAAACTATAAAATTGTAATTGTTACATGGTTAAATCAACCATCCTCCTGCCTCATAAATTTATGCAAAGAAAATGACCCTTTTGCTTGAGAAAGTGTACTGACAAAGAGCCTGTGTGCATAGATGCGGAACGGGCAGAGAAGAGAAAGTGAATATCGCATATTTAAAATCGTCATCATCATCTTGATAATCCAGAGAGTCATAAAGGAAAATAAAATGAACTATTGTTTCTTATGACATGGAATGTCATCAAAAATGCATACGTGCAGTCACTTAAGTTGGTCTTGAACCAGTGCTTTCTCGTCTTACCATTTATTATGGATGCTTACAAGTTTCAAGTTTATAGGAAGCAAGAGTATTATGACAATGTTGCTCCACTCACAGTATAATGTAATGCCAAACTGTTTAGCTCTCTACCTATTTCTAGCTTCTGTAGAGTTAAACGTGGTCTCTGAAAAAAAAAATTTGCAGATTTTTCATCATAGATGCATACCGATTTTTTCATTCAAATTTTCAACTGACACAATTGCATACAATGAAAGAAACCATAATAGCTTAGATGAGCTTTCATTTTTTTTCCTTTAGTTGGCCCACTTAACTAATTTATTTATTAGGCATTTATTTCATTGTTCTAAAATATTTTGGCACATCATTCATTGGTTTTCTCAGCTCCGCTTCTGGATGGGTGAAGATTGCATTATAGAACTTTTAATTAGGAGAGCAGCATGGTAATATTGTGTGATTACATATGATAAAGCAGCAAGCATACTTAGTACATAGTTGGTATGTAATAGTGATAACTCCTCCGTTTAATCTACTCTTGCAAGACGGATCCGGTGGTATTCAGGGAAGCGAAGAAGGTCCTCTGGACTTGATCATAATGAAGCTTTTACCAGCTTAAAGGGATCCTTGCCTGTACTTCTCACTCGCCTCATCATACAGTTTCAAGTCGTAAAAAAAGTAGAAGAATATCAACGATAGAAGAGGATGGAGGAAAATCCTCTAAAGTTTTTAATATTCAAGGAAGAGAGGACTTGTTAAAAAATCATATTGTTGAACATTGAGCATTATTACACGTATTGTTACCAAAGAAAAAGCAAAGATACTACGCTTACTCCATTTTTCCCTTTCAAAAGAAACAAAGAGTTGAGTGCGGCATGAGAAGGGGAACCGGTTGTAGGAGGAATGCAGGATGGACGAGGTACTCATTTTAGTAAGGCCAAGCATGTCTATACCCATGTTCTACCCGTTTATTTATGACTATCCTTCTTAATTCCAAAAACACGGCACTCAAAGCCAGGAAAGCTCTACTTTTTTTCCTGGAATTATACGCAAGCAGGATAGCCCGTATTATGTAAATGCACAAATTTATATGCAGTACAAAGTATAACAAAAGATAAACACCAGAAAGAGAGAGAGAGAGAGGAGAGAGAGAGAGAGAGGAGAATGAAAGCCGACTATTTTGCAATGGGCACTAACCCTTCTTTTTCTTTTGCGATTCACATCCGAATTTTTTTTTTCTTTATTCACTATTCACTATACACACTCTGTGAGGCTTAAGCATGTTTCGTGTAAAAGTGGAGTGTGTAGTAATTCGATTCTATTCACCATCACCACCACACATTCTCTCGTCATACATTACGCTTTTCTACGCATCGTCATCTTAATATACGTACCTATGTATTATCATAATAATAATAAGCAATGATATCAAAGACTACGCAAACTGCCGGCTTGAATATTATTACTATCCATACTTACCCGACGTTGTTGTACCTGATTGGAGTACTTATTATTATGTATGTGTGGGCTTAAATGAGAAATATATGGATCATTTTTGAAAACGTCTATACCTACCTGGCTGTCTTGGAGCATTGTACTCCATCAAAACTTATCATTCTTTAAGCTTTTTATTTCCTTTTTCTTGGTTACTTTAAAAGTAAGGATAGGGTGCAGTTTGAGCTCGTCTTCTTGCTGAATTCTTCCCTTTAAACGGAAGAGAAAGGAGAGGAAGAAGAAGAGGAAGTGTAGCTGTCCTTTCTTTATATTATTAGTACTTATTAAGTGAGGAAGTCACTTATTGGTTTCGTTGTGTCCGTCTGTCTGTCCGCCCGCACGATATCTCGAGAACGGTCTCGAATTTTTATTGCGGTTTCCGGTAATCATTTGCCAGTAACCTAAGGATGTTAGACTCCCATTTTTGAAGCATTTTGGGCGACGGCAACCGTTAGAAACCGTTACGATTTCAAAATTTAATTGACATTAGCCATGGCATGTGACATATTGGAAAGTTCTCTGTACAACTAGCAGTACGCTGACAAGATTTTGAAAAAATACGCAACGGTTTTAACGTATACGAAATGTAGATAGTGGGATATCAATTAGTATCTACTCTAGGAGATAAAATAGGTTATTACAAAATCTAAGTTGTTAGTAGCCCAAGGCAGTCTCGGGGTACCCCACTGCCTACAATTTTTTCGACAATTGGTGATCACTAACTGCCGAATGACTTCGTCACTTTGCTATGCGTTAGCTTGCTGGGTTTATTCATGATGATGATGATGACTTGAACATGTACAGAAGATAAAATAGGACGTTGTATTTTTCCCTCTTTATGAGAAATTTAGAGTTTCGCGGAAGAACTTGTGGAGTACGTGAAAAATATGAATATTTGCGTGGATCTTGGATCTTCTTGCCATGCTGGTGTAATATAATGCCGTTTTTTTACGTGGACTGGACTGCTGCTGGACCAAGCAAGCATCATCATCGTCTTCATCATCAGCTCACAACACACTTGGAAGGATTTCTTCGGGTGTGTATAAAAAGCCGCAAAAATGTGTGATGTAATGCAATGCACATAAAAGTGAATGACTAATAACAGACAGGACAACGGAATACTTAGCAGTTGGATTTTCACCGTTGAGACTGGAAACTAACGCAAAGTCACTAGAGAGCTATGCGATATGTGTGCAAGTACATTTTCATGATTTCCATAAGAGACGAGGACTACGTAGGTAGGCAAGTTTCTCGTAGGGTTTAGTTTTCTCCCTTTAGTTTGACAAACGCAGGGAAAATTGTCCATTCCAAATATGGTGTGCAGCAGCCCATAATAATCTCCCCAAGTGTCCTTATCTGAGTGAACATCTCAACACCACAATACAGGAAGAGAGAGAACGACAGCAGTAAAAATGTGAGAAAATCCACTTTCCCCGACTCATCTTGATGATGAAGAAAAACCTAATGAAATTTCTGAAACCGAATGCTGTAATAAAAGATAGGTGCTTGTGGATATCTACTTGCAAAAACTATGCCCGGAAAAGACAGGAAAATTGCATGTTGAGGATAAATGACAAAAGAAAAAATGACGCTTTTAAATTAAAAATAATAATAACATAGAATTGCTCTGTAAACACCGCATCAAATAGTTAGGAAGATTTGTTTTACATTTTTTTACGGTCCCATGTCAGCCAAAAAAGTAAGCGGGTTCAAATAATGCATTTATGGATTTATTTTGCTTCAAATGGGTAGTCATGATGGCTCGTTAAAACTGTGATTATGGAATAATTGTTTATTTCGGTGAACGTAATTTATAAAAATATGGCTAGGATTTGACATCTTTAATGGTCAATAATATTATTTTTTTCCACTTGTTTTAATCCACCCTGCAAAAAAAAGTGTATGCTTTCAAAAGCTGTAAACTTCAATGGCACAATATTATCCAAAAAAACACTTGTGGTTCTTATCAAGACATCATCAGTCCGAGTTATTTATGAGACATGATACGGACGGAATAAAGCTGCTGTTGTATTGCTGTTTTTTTAGTATTTGCTCGTTCAGCCATAAGCAGTTATATTATTACTCTAAATAAATGTTCTGCTCACCGCACCATTTCATTCATTCAACAATCTTGTTTTACCGGATACTGAATTCCATTCAAATGAATATGTAGCAACAAATGATAAGACACGTTTGCTCAAACGACAATGACGACAACACAACGGCACAAAAACAAAGCCGGCAAAACAATGAATCCATTACTGCACGTAATGTAATGTATTTACTGAAGGACAACAAAGCATGCAAAGCAGGGAAATGCAGAGAGAAGCAATATTTGAACGTACACTTATATAACTACAACAATATTATTGTTTACAAAAAGTTTATTCATAAACAAAATGAGCGCATAACTTTGCTTTTCTTTTGTACAAGTACAAGTGTAATATTATAACTAGAAAAAAGGAACAATTGTAGGGAGAAAAAAAATTTGGGGATGTGCATGCATACAAGCTGGTAACTATATAGTATTAGTTTCAATGTCATACAAATATATACATTCTCCAGGCTTACTATACATAATACTAAATATGTGCATACTTATTTATACTTTTTTATTATTCACAAAAATCGTGCGGTAAACTTGCGCTTTTACATATTCTTTGTGTCTTTTGATAGTGTTATTTCTGGACTTCTGTATAATATGCAGTGTACTATCACACGCGAGATTTTGGTATTTATGCTTGTTGAGCATATAATGGTGTATCGTGGTGAGGGCTGTTGAAGTGTCGTTGTAAAATCAAGATTAGTTTTGAAGTAGAAATGGAAAGCACGAAAAGAAATAGGAAATGAAGCAGATATTGTGGTGGAGTAGAGTTTCCCATCATTATTACAGTAAAATCCGGTTCCCTTAATTTTTATTATAGGGGCTTGTGCAAAGGAAGGTAAAGTGTGTACTACCCGGTTATTATGTGGAGTAGCGTATATTTATGTGGAAGTTGGGAGGAATATTACCATGTACATTTTTGTTCCATTACATTCGTTCAGTACATTCCAGGCAAACTGCTGATGGCAATCAAATTTTCTTCTGCCCCTCTTCATGACAAAAAAAAGTAGAGAAATGCAAAGGTCAATGCAAGTAAACACAAAAACACCAACAAATTTTTTTTGCTTCATTCCTTCATGCTGTAGTAAATGTGACTTTGTGACTTTCACAATAAAAAAAATGGAAAAAGTACATAAAAAAGGAGAAGAAGAGTCGCTATCAACTATGTACGTAGTATGCATAAGGTAGCAATAATAATATTAACTGCTATCAAGAAGATGATCAGCTTTGACTAAAACTATTATACAATTTCTGCTCTCTTTCTCTCACTTTGCGTTTCCTTTCCTTCTCTCCTTGTTTTTCCTTTTCCTGAAAACATTGCCGTTGCTGTTATTTGTCTCTTCGTTTTATTTCACTATACAATTTCCACACTTGAGAGTGGAAGGGAAAGAGATGAAGTAAAAAAAGCTATTAGAAGGAGACTGCTGAGCTTAGTAAAGGAGGAGGACGTGGTCATGGTCGTTCACTTTTATATTATTAATAATGATACTGCTTTTACAGAATGCATGATATGAATTAACATGGTTTTACAGTTAGCAACTGAACAAGTTAAACTTTCCCGTATTTACTCTGAGGACTGAGAGAGAGAGAGAGAGAGGCTGGTTTTTTTCCAAAGAACAAATCGTTCTGTGATGTCTCATGACTTTTTCCTCTTTTCTTTATGCATTTGTATTATTACTTTACTATAATGCCACTGAATGACTCAACAAGCGCATATTGTCGTTGTATCATCGCATCGTCTTTTCCACATGCTCAATAAGACTACTACTTAATTGCTACTTATTAGTGCCTATTCGTATTCACTGATGCACTTCAACCTGGAGCAATGCTGCTTCAAACCTTTTCATAAAAAAATTCTATGCCTACTCCAACCTACAACTGAAGAAATCCCTATTCCAAGAAAATACTGCAAGTCAAGTCGGATTGTTTCGGAATGTAAAAATAAATTTAAACTATGGAGCATTCATTTAGTCATTCAAAATTTTTATACCAATATTATTACCAATACTTAAGTTTTTTATACACGCGTATTTTACATAACTTTTTGGTAATGTAAGACAACAAGGTTAATGCTGACAAGATTTCATGACCAATAAAATAGTTTCAGTGAAGTAATCATTAAAAGCACAATGCACATATTAAAACATAAAAGAAACCAAATGGGCGTATACATAAATGACATACAATACTTTCAACATATTAGATTGTACATAGAAAAACAAATGATTGCAATAATTCTTTTAAACTTAAAACTCTTAACATTACCATTTTTTCAATAGGTATTAATTAGGGTAAGAAGAAAAGACACGTAAGCGTTAAGACATACGTGACGTGTACATTTTATTCTGAGCCGAGTTTAAATCAAGGAGGGTCCAAAGGCACCAGGGGGAAGGTGTGGAACTGGTCGTAGCTCGTTTATTAAGTTAGTATTTATTGTATGCATTTCCATCATGGCGCAAGGTCGAGGGCACGGATAGAGCATGAATCGTTTTTTTATGACGGATTTTAATAAAATTAAATTGTACCCCTCCACCAATACATAGGTTTGAGCAGCAATGTTTTCTTCAAGGGTGAATGAAAACTTGGTTAAGCAGGCGAGCCATAAGGAAAGTTCCATCAGTAGAATCCCCCCTCGGAAGAGTACGTAGAAATCAGCATGTGTTTTATCAAACTACAATATAAAAGACGATAGAACAGGTTAAATACAATCTCGTTTTCATGGCGCTTCTTAAATGCTAAATATCTCTGATTACATGGTACACTTACATATGGAAAGTAAGAGAAAACCAAAGTGCCAATTACAATTGTTACGCCGGACAATGGTATGGTCATAGCGATGTACACGAAAAAGACTTCGGCTGTAATAATAATAATAAAAGGAATGATCAACATACGTCATTAAATACAATTTAAAAATTTTTTTAATCCGTTGTAATTCCATTTTAGTTTTCCAGCTGCTTACCCTTTTGAAGGATATGAGGTAAACCGGAATGGTCCGTGTTATGTTTCAGAGCACCTTCTTCAATCAGAAGTGACACAGTGATGCAAACGGCGATGAACTTTAGGGTTGGCAGTCCCTGAATTATTTTTTAAATAATTTTGGTTCACAATAAGCATTTTATAAAAGGAGACAATTTTAGCGTTTTCTTACCGAAGCCAAAGTCAGCATCACGTTTTTTTGGCCTTTTCGCACAATCTCCATGAGTTTGTCTCTCATGGAACGGTTTTCAGTTGTACTCTGGAAAACATCAGAGTTGTTCCCCTCATTGAGTAAACGAATATCGTCGGCACTGCGAGATTGTTGCTGTTCAATGGAAACTTCTGAAAGCGACATGATACTTTTTTTATTTCAGTAAAACTTTTTGAATGAATAAATTTGGAATTGAAAATTTTTTTAAACAATTTGATTTCTATTAAAGTTGACGCTCAAGTGTTTAAATATGTTGATGTCACTGTGAACTGGTTAAGTATTTGATATAAACTGTGAAATTTAACTTTTGCCAAAGCAAAAAAATTGTGTTGCATTGACTAACAAAGTCAAAACGCGAATGATGCTATCGAAGAAATTTGACAGCTAGTGTGTTTGTAAAATGAAGTAATAGCTGTCTTCTGATAGCAAACCGGCAAACGTTACTGCGCTAAATGTACATAATATCCTTTTCTCAATGTGCTTGCGATTTTTAAGTACAGTTTATTTTTGCGTACGTACTCATATGTATATATACTTGTGTCTCATAATCCATACTGTACATTACCATACTTTTAAGTTAGGTAAATCATGCATGGAACCTAAAACTTGATGAAGAGTTTGACTGACTTAAATTTTTGGTCGCATCAGTTCAATGTAAAAAATGAAACGTGTTTGATATAAGATATAAAGTAGTATGTGAGGAGTGATTTCTAAACGTCATAAAAATGTAATACGATCAGGATGCAAGCACAACACGGCACTTATTACTTCAAGAGAGTTGTAACATAAGTGCATTAGTACCAACTCGACGCTGTTCTTATTGGGTAACTCGAAGGGTGATCTTTTAATTTCCTCATGTTAGTAGATCTGGCCTTCGATCCGGCAATAAGCTATCAACACCTAATTAGGCATGAGTCCGATGGTGCCCGTTAAGGACCTGATTCAGGCTCCTAAATGTGTAAATTTGCTACATCTCCGTGACAAAAGTTACTATCACCAACCAATTTGACATAGCCGTAAAAATTCGACATGCTAAAGTGATCGAGTAACCTAATGACATTTTGCGAATTTATTCTTCCATAGCACTTCCACGGTTCATGATATTAATTTACCTACCGTACATTGCCATAGTAAAGAGGTGGTGGTGACGATGACACGAAGCCGGGCACTTCGTTCGTTTTTATGTTAAGAAATGTCATTATAAACTAAACTTAAATGGCGCTGTTGGTGTGCCAGGTGCTATAGTTGTAAGCTCTCAGAATTACCCAACTTTCTGGATCAACAGAAGCATCAAGTTTATTCATTAAAGTTTTAACTGCAAATGTTCAGATGAATGAAAATGCTCAGAGAATTATGATCTCGTATGTTTATGCGTTCTGTAATTACTGTCATTATTACATCTGTCAGATTCTTGAATGCAAATAATGTATACATACATCATTATCGTTTTATGAAGATCAAAAACCCTTCTTTGAACTACCTCTCACGCTTCAATAGAAATGATTGTCAGAACGGACTCTGGCCTAACTGATGCTCAAATTTATTTTCGGATGTTTTGCCTGAGTAGAGAGTAGAGTATCTGTACACGAATGGATGCAGTTGGTGTTGATTTGCAAGCGGATTGTGAGTAATGAATGACTGAAATTTGAGATCTTTCGTGTTAAATGAGAAATGCAAGTGCAAATTTGAAGGAAATTGAAAAATTGCAATGAGTAAAGTGAGCTTATCATACAAAACTTTACATTGGGCATTGACCTGGCACAGTAGATAGGCACTTGCATTTGTGCACTAGTGCGGTAGCATAGCAAGTCGAGTATGATCAAGCATTTCCAAACTTGCCAAACAACGATCATTGAAACTGATGCAAAAAAATAATTTCATAAATGCATGTGTACGAAGCATATAATACAGACAAATTCAAGGACTTCGTGGTAACTATGATTACAGCGTAAAAACGCCGTTTCTGAGATATTATCATTATCATCATGGTTATAAACTGTTTGACAAAAAGCATAATATGAACATATCATAAGCATTTGGGTAACGCAGACTGTGAATTTGAGACATTTTTATATGTGTCTCAACTCAAAAAGTTGCATCATCGTCACTGTCTCGTGTCCTCGATTTGATGAAATGAATGCAGTAATTAAAATATACAGTCAATTGTCTAAAAAAATTCACAGAAAAAATAACACTTTCCCTGGCTCAGTAACTTTATGCATGAAATGGTAGGTAAAATTAAGCCTACACGGTAACTCACGCCATTGGACAAATTCAACAGTTTATTGAGCTAAAATAATGTACCTAACAAACTTTGCATAGAAACAAGATTAAACTTGTATGATTGATAAGGTATTTTATAAGAGTAAAAGGTTATAATATGTGTAGCTGAGAATAAACGAAAAATGAAGTATGCATAATTGCGTAAGTCTCTCAACGATTAGTTACCGTTGGACAAACTCGACTTTTTGTTTTTCGTCAAATAAAATCTACAAAGAAATTATGTGACCACAGCAAACATGCACGTTCGTAGAAAATGGAGTAATGCCTATGGTCATTTAGTTTAGAATAATTTGACAAAGAGGGTGTAGGGACTGTTATTACCTCTACAGGTTGGATGATAAAACACGCCTTGACGGGAAGCATATTATTCTAATAAACGTATATTTAACCTTATATGCCAAGGTGTTCAAAAATGTTTACCAAACGCACACTGAGAACATATTAGCATCAAAACTCTGCTCCAGCTGTAAAATACTCCATATAATTTTCCAGTCTAGCCTTTATACATAAAAGACGCTTTCAAAAGGCATTCTGACGCTTTACTCGTGAAAACTGATTTTATATTTGCATTAATTTTTTGTCAGATTATTTTTATGAGAAGTCACCATGCGCTGTTGGCATTGCTGAATGAATTGTAGATGCAAATAAGAATTGGTGAACAGTGATGATGATAAAACTATTCTTTTTTGTAATGATTTTATCACAAGTTTCCCATCAGTAAAGTAATTTGTATATAGAGGCTGTTTTTTTTGTAAAAAAAGGGTAAAAATCAGTAATGCTACTTACATGAGAAAGAAAGTGAGAGTGACAAGACAAGACCCGTCTTTGTCTATTTTTCCTTTCATCTTATCCGTAATCATTTCGAAGGTCGCATTTATCCTTGTTCGAATCTCTCCTTCTTTGTCTTTTCACAGGGATAATTTACATATACGTACGTACATAGGTACATACATATTTCAAGAAAGCAACCAGACGACGCTTAGTTTAGCTTGTGATTGAGCAAACAAATGATCATAGGAAACATCAGACAAGGACGGCTCATCATCCATCCCAAAAAAACCATCTCTCTAATGCTCTATAAATATGCAATATACATACATGTGTCATTTTGGACAACAACTTCAACAAACTTCCTTTTGGACTCTTTATCCGAGTCTACGAGCATTCAGATATCAGTGCACTCAAAGCATTTTTCAAAATCTTAACTATAATAACATCGTACAAACATGTCTGTGCGTTTTTTTATGAATGTAGGTAAGCAGAAAAAGATTCATTATATCTATATGGAAAACGGAATTACTGTGCGATGATGCAAGTTGCATCATGCAACAAATATACGCAAATCATTTGATAAGAGTTTATATAAAGATAAAAGGACGGCAATATGGCAGATCAAGAAAGACAGAGGGTAGTGGTGGTTGGTATGATATAAAGCGGAAAAAAGTCTATTTTTGACCATCACGCGGATGGAATGAGATGAGTTTCATTGTTCACGTTTTTGGTATGCAACGACGACGACGACGAAGACGACAACGACAAAACACTGGCGGTGGTGGTGGTGGTATAATATGTGCTGCATGTATGTATTATTCAAGTTGTACCATTTTCCTCACTGCATCATCATCATCAACAACAGAAACAGCATCATGCATGTTGTGAGCAAGCAAATAATATTACATGGGATATGGCGAAAAGCATCTTGCTTGCATCACTTGCTCTCTTTCTCTCTGTTTTCATCGTTCTCGTTGCTCCCTTTGCTTGCAAACAGCAGCACCACCGCACCACTACGGCTAAACCGTTTCTTTATGGAATATTTATTAGAGGGTTGGAGCTATGCATGCTAATATTAAGAACAAAGTGAAGGAATGGCTTCCAATCGAGCACATCCAATTTATTTTATCCCCATCATCAGCATATTATCAGGACAGCAATAAACCGCACCAAAAACTGAGCAGCCAGGGAGCAAAAGGCATCACTTTCCCCTTCTCTTATGGCCCAATTTACTTAAAACGATAGGAGCAAAACTTTTTACATATGACCTCTCCGCTGCTGTATTATGTGCACCTATTTTCCTCTCAGCCTTCCATCTTCCATCATAGTCATCCTTAACCCATTATTGTACCGGTTTATGGCCGTAAAAAGGTTTGAATGAGTGAAATGAACGCACTATAAAATGCATGTTTTGCTTGCAAGCGATATGTCTGCATCATTCACATCAAAGCAGTGCCTTTACAACACATGAACATTTCTTCTGGTGTGATGATGATAGCGTATTGTACATCAATAGAGAGAAGCATAACTTTATTATCACAAAGCCCCAATTTCTTCCCCGACAGTATAAACTTTTTCGGTCACCACTACTAACTAAGTACAAAATGTAGTCCTACTTTATTACATGTTCATGTGAGTACCTTTTTTTCTGTTGCCTGGTAGAACGATAAAGAATGGTGTAGTGATGATAATGGTAGTTGTGGTGGTGAGGAGGGTGCCTTTGTCGGTTGTGATGTGATGTTTTTTGGTAATGGAGAAATTAACCCTGCTGCAACAAGAATAGCTTTCTGTTTGCAATTTACATTACGATCGTCTAGAGCACATTGTAAAAATCGATTTATTGTCGAAAATTATTCTTTCCAGAGAGAAAGATGGCAACTCAAATTGATATGTATATGTTTGTAGACAGTTCAGTGTCAAGCGAGAAACGAGGCTTATGTATTTTACTAAATGATAAGAATAATGGTCAATCAGTGCATAAAGGAATAATAATTCATATGGAAAGATTTAATGGCACAGAGTAGATGCATACCTACATACTATACTATGTTTGTATTTAATTTAGCGAACTAGATAGTATTCTTCCATAAGATGAATAACACAATTTGCGAAGGATTTTGAATGTAGGCCAATGGAAAAGAGTGGAAAAGGTGAGATCATACGAATCATGCAACATAAACTGGTATATATTGGCATATGCACTGGAATGTCGTTGCCTAAACACACACCTTCAGGCAAACAAGCTATTACTGAAGAAAGAGTGGGCATCAACTTGATCAACTACACTAGTCTTGTCTTGGACAATATGAGGTACACAGAGATACGGTTTCTTCCCCTCTTATTTGCTTTCTCTTGAAATGCCCGCCTTTATCGGATTTTACCTCAAGTATACAGCTGGTAAAAAAGTAAATCAAATTCAGCCATTTAAAGCGCTCCTCTTGGCACTCTCCATGAATTTTATGGCTAGTTTAACTTTCTCTACCGACAAAACGAATACTCAATCACTTCCTAGACTGCCTCGGATGGGTGATTGATGTTTCCTTTTGCAATTGTACATCTCCCTTTCCTGTTCTCTGTCGGCAACCCAGAGAGGAGGTCGAGTGCGCTTATGCGTTTAACATTTACAAACAAACTGAGTAATCGACAAATAGAGAAACCGCGATAGGGAAACTTGAGTGCTACATGATTAACCAATGATTTTTAGCAGCAGATTTTACTCAATATCTGTAAATGTGAATAATAGTTGGGTGTTAAAAACAGATATTAAAAATTGTTATTTTCAGACAAATTTTTTTCTCAGAAAGACAGACAGACCAATAAATGCATATAAATACGCCCAAAAAGTGTGCATTGCTTCATAACTCTACTGACCGAAAGAAAAATCCAGTACATTTCTACATATTATTTCGGATACTATGCTAGTAATAACCTTGCTCACAAATTTGTACGCATTTTTGTGAAAAGCGTTATACATATAAGTATGTACCTATTTCATTTACTCAGGATCAGTAATACTCCATTCCATGTCATCAATTTTACAAGTTACTTAAATTGCTCGCAAGTTACATCGTTTTGTCTAACCCTGTATTTCTTTTGCCTTCTACTCACTCAACAGATGGTGTATAGCGTGACTTTATAGTGTTTAAATGTGTTATTTTCCCTAAAACATACGCAACAAACTAGCCAATGTAAAAAATAGGCACATATGCGAAAGTCGTGTTGTGATGCCAAATTAAACTATTGGACAGCTCGACAGACATTGAGTAGTTGCTGACTAGAGTAAACTTGTTGAACATGAATCATGATTTGACAATGTTTTATTGAATTATTTAATGAACTATTGTTCATGCTGAAATACATAGTACTACACAAGTTGTAATAGAAGCAAGTGTACTATTCTTGTTGTATTCTTGTTGTTTTTTTCTTAAAGTAGGAATGAAAGCTAACTTAATAAATCTAAAGCTACCTGCTCCTTTTGAAAATATGTTGATATACAATACATTAGGCAAAGATTCAGTTTTTTATTTATATCAGCGCATTTAAAATATTGCGTAATCAATATTATGCAACACACTTTTTGTTCTCTCCAACTCTGGTGTCAATGAATGCGTATCGTCATCGTAAACGTGCAAGGGACATACAGACGCAAATACACCGAGCGTTCAACTCGTTTCACATTTCGTGAAAAATGTGAAAAAGGTCACTACATTGTAATCATGAAATTGAGGGAGGGAAAAGGAGGTGCAAGATTTCATAAAAACGTCTTCACATTTATTCGCTCACTCAATGACGTAATATGTATGTATATTATTCACCCTCCATGTCAAGACAGCATATGTCTGGAAAAAAATAAGGCGAAAAAGAAGGGCAACACCACGTTTGGTACAGGATTAACAACATCATCATAATAATAATAGTAATATGGATGGGTGGGTGTGTGTATATGTATGTATGCATGCATCTGTGTACGTTTTCCATGAATTTACTGTAACACTAAAGAAAGTCAGTCACTCCAAAGACTTTTATTATTTATGTGAAAAGCCACTTTTTATGGAAGCAATGTAATAAAAAAATCCCAGTTGATCGGAACAACGGAAAACCAATCCTTCTGCTCCCAGTGCACGTCCCAAGTAACTTTTTCCTTTCCCAGTGCCACTCCATTTTTCAAAGCTATTTGTGCATAATACATACTTGGAGTAGATATTTATTACAATATTTTTTATATTTATTGTCGCCGCAGAGCAGTTTGAGAATATGAACTTGCTTGTTTACTTTAAAAGTAAGTCTATTACAGAGGAATGTAAAAAATGCACATGCAGTAGTAGTAGTAGCCAGCCCAGTTCAGGAAGCTATAAAAAGTATGATCGTATGCTGGTGACGAAAGGTTTTCATGTATGAATGAATGAAAATTCATAAATTTTATAATAATGCCAGTTTTCTGTGATATTCATGTTACTCATCTTCTCTCAGAGTAGTTGTGAATTACAGGATTACATTTTTCTGGGAAGAAAGAGAGGGTAAGTGCTCCCACCTAGATAACAGCTTTGTAATATGTGCATTCAAGAGGAAAAGGAAAATATGTAAAGAAATAGTTGTAGTGTGATGGGTGGTGTAATGCATGAATGGAGATGAAACTTTGTAAGTAAATAGGTAAATACGCGGAAATATATTATGTAAGTACGGTTAAAATATATCTGTATTAAACCAATGAGGATATATTCCTGTTGCAAATTTTTACTTTGCACATCGCTTCACGACTCTTATACAACTTGTTTTACAGCAAGTTGAGCTTGCTTGTATGAAAAAAAACCATGTAAATGGATTAGTTTCTTCCTCTACTTCCTTAAGCTTCCCACAAAATGTTTCTGCCTTTTATTTATGTAGCATGACATTCATGATGCATAGTAGGAGGGATGTTTTTAGGATTCTAGGACAACTGAGACCGGTACAACTAAGACCACGTACCATCTCAGGCCAGGACAACTCAGGCCGCATACCATATTAGGCCAGGACAACTCAGGCC
>JAHZMZ010003465.1:0-22291 GCA_027743805.1 Lepidocyrtoides sp. E14 | reverse complement strand
TCATTTTTGACCAGTTTTGACCAGAAGAACAAAGACAAGGTAAAACTGTGGATGTTACATTACAATTAATGACAGGGGCCCATTCATCCCAGGAATAATTCTTGATATGACGTTTGGATCATTCGGCCAGGTCGAAAATTGTGACAAAAGTCTATTCAACTGTGATTATGTAGTATTGTAAATAAATACTTACGACTTTCTGTTTTATTATGATAATATTGAGAATGCTGTCAGCGTGGCATCAAATATAATTTCCAGAAAAACTGGATCATCTTAATATATCTGCCCGTCTGACTGGCAGAACTTATTGTTATTTTGTTTGTACATTACAATAACAAACATTTCACGACTGAACTGACCGACATTTGGTCACCATAAAAGTGTTGATATTGCATGCAGGTTTTCACTTTCATATTCACGCGGTAAACTCCTATTAACTGGGAAATTATTTTTGACACAACATATTTACTTCCATATATGTTCATTTTTGCCCAGTTTTGACCAGAAGCATTGTAGTTTCAAACCTCAAAACACTATAAAAACCCGTCATTCTGGGTTTGAAACCTTTCAAAACCCAAGTTGTGGATTATTCGTTTCAATTGTAGTAAAAATAAAACAATTTTATTCATAATTTGTAACGTGTAAAACTTTTGAACAATATATCGATTTAACGAAACATTTCATTCTGCTGCACGTATTTCATAGTACGGCAGTTATATTATGGCATAAAATGACTGTAGAGAGATTTCAAGAGACTTGCAAGAATCTGTGACTTTTGAGTACAAATAATAATAATTCATACATCATATCATAATAATTTTAAATTTAACCTTAATAGCCCGTATCATATCTGAAAGCAGTCGACACGTTAACCCACTGCTGACCAAGCAACGACGGGTAAATCAATGGGGCAAAGCAGTAAATACGTTTGTTTGTTCGATCTGTGGGAGGTACAGTAATCCACTCGTGGTACACGTTCGAGTTCAATGTTGTT
Source organism: Lepidocyrtoides sp. E14 (assembly GCA_027743805.1). Taxonomy (NCBI): domain Eukaryota; kingdom Metazoa; phylum Arthropoda; class Collembola; order Entomobryomorpha; family Entomobryidae; genus Lepidocyrtoides; species Lepidocyrtoides sp. E14. Next base: position 21,297 of record JAHZMZ010003465.1, on the reverse strand, counting down.
AAGTCTCCGACAGCAAAGCCTGTTAAGCCTTTCAAAAAATATGTTTCCTTTTGTAGCTTTATGCTGAATTTTTGTATTTCATGAAAAAACGCATTCCATCCATGCATAAATCATATGTGCTAGCCAACTACCTTTTTTGTTAATAAGGTACTTTAGAGGTTCATTAATTTTCTCCACAGCCCATTGAAATCCACTTGAGAAATGCAATTTTGAGCCTTCACATTCAAAACGAATTGGTGCTCCCTTGGAACGGACTTCTCTTTGGATAACTTTTAGTACTGCACCCGGCTCAACTTTCTTTTTACTTGTGTTCATTATCGACGAATACGCTGGAAAAAAGATGTATAGCTCTTCTAATTCCAAACAAAAACTTTTTCCAGGTAATTACTAATGCAGACTTTTTACTTACATCCTTCCAAGCCAGGCGCATGAAAATAAGTGTAATCCTTGACATCTCCATCTAAAGAACATCTAATGACTCCTGAACTGTTTCCTTCAAGTTTTAATACCGTACAATATTTGACTCCCTCATAAATGTCCTCATTAGCAGACTCTAGAAATGAACAACTTGAATCCGTTGGTGATCGACGCAAGGGATCAATAGAAAGACATGGCAAACGAAATTCACACTCTGTTGGTGTGCTACACGGATACGTGCGAAGATTTGGACGCATGTTTAGCTGGTAAGAGCAACATTGGAAACCTCCATTCTTGACTCGTTCCAGACGAACTTTTGGAATTATGTCGCGATCAATTTCGTCAGGTAAATCTAAAAACACACAAGTTTTAGTGGAGCTGTGAGCAAGTTTTTACGAAAAACTTGAAAAGTCTAGGAATTTCATATACCTTCATTTAAAAACTTCCAGGTTTTTATGACTCTTCGACCACCAATCGTAACACATTCCACTCTGGACATGTTTCCCCTAAACCATTCCGTGTTGATCTTGATACGCACAGCGTGTGGAAACTCTTGTGAGTCATTTTTTAGTATTTTTGGCTGCTTTGAAAACTTGATAAAATTTATAAATTTCAGCTCAACTGGATCCTTTGCTCTGCATTCAAGCTTGAGTGTCTTGTGTTTGTTGTCCACATTCTGAGAATAGATTCGCAGTGAGCTTCCTTTCACTACTTTATCTGTAAGTAGAGTGGAAAATTTGCATTCATTTTCTTTTTAATTGAGTTATTTTTCAGAATCCCATTTGTACTCGTCAAAAACTTTTTGCATCTCGTTTATTTGTCAAACCCACTTAAAGGCATCAAGACTGAAAACCGTCCAGAAATCTCTCCTGTGTTGCTATCTTTGCAGAAGAACAAACCATAGTTGTTGGGATGAAGGATGAAACCTCGCTTTGGATCATATGCAGCTATAGTATTCTCTCCATCAACTCCCCTCACAGCTTCTGATCCTTCCTTTAGAAAGATAGACAGACAGACAGAGACGGAAAGAGAAAAAAATGTTTTGTGACGACTCATTCCACACAAAATAAAATGGAATGAATGGCAGTAAATTGGATTTGTTCTGGTTTTTATACGCACCATTAATGGCTTCACCAAAAAAAGTGAAATAGATTTGTTTGGATGTGACACAGGACACGGGATCTCAATAAACGATCCTGGCTCGACAATCAATTCTCTCGCTGAATGGGAAACGAATGAGTTTGAACCTACAAGAAAATTTGTTTAAAAAGAAGTAAAGTTAGTAAATTATGACAACTGACTGTCTCTCTCTCTCTCTGGTTTCCCTTTCTACAAATTAGATGAAATCAAAATGAAGTGGTTTATTAAGTAGACCTTCATTTGTTAGTTCATCTTTGTCGGATAAAAATATCAATTTTTTTTGGTAGTACATAAAAAGCACAGAAACACGCACACGTATTTACACATAAAAAAGTTTTATGACATAGTTATTACCTGCGGCGTAAATGTAAATGAATGTTTTGGCCTTGATGATTCCTTGATTTTCATCTCGAACTTGGCAGTCGTATTCACCCGTAATTCCTTCATCTACTAAACTAAAGTCTAATTCTGTCGAATAGTTGTATGTGGATCTATCAATAAAATCTTCGATTTGTCGTCTATTCAAATTACTCGCTTCCGTGACGTTCTAAAACGAAATTTAGAGAAACGCAAAAAAGTCAATTGCCAACATCAAAGGAAGACGGTGACGCTTGATCTTATAGTCATTACAAATTACAAACCAAACAAATTCTTTTTTTTTCTTCTCTTTGTCTCATTTTCATGCTTTTCTACGTGCTTGTTATCATTCAATATGCAGACTGCTAAATTAAAAAAAGAGGAGAAACCAACGCAAAAAGTTTTAAGCGTAATGCATAACATGCACGTATTAAATTACCCCAAATCCAAAGTATTTCAGTTGTACTGGATAATTGGAATGACATCGTATACGTAGAAAATTGTTTCTTTTCAACCCAGGAAAAGTTGTCTGGAGTCGTGAAACACCTTGATGTTGATTACTAGCATCACTATGCTTTAAACCTAAGCTTTCAAAGGTTAGAATATACTCTGAATTGGGAGTTTTATGCAGACGTCTCTCGCTTCCGGTGGTGCCGTTCACCAGATAAATGGCCAGCTCTGGAACTGGAAATGAAAATGAGACTTCCGCTAGCTTGGTGTAATTAATAATCACAAGTATGTCATTCTGTATTTTCTACCTTGGATCTTTGGCGGCTTCTGGGAAAATAACTGCCACTCGGTCAATATTAAATACACTACTACTGCTGTGATAAAAGTGGAGATCACGAAGCAAAAAGCGCACGTTATTTTTTTGTACATTTTACCTTCTCATTTGAGTCATACCACTTTGTACACTCTATTTCTCTTTCCGAATGCAATATCTTTTCTTCAGACAATGGCAGTTTCAGTTGTAATATTCACCAACGTCATGTTTTTGTTTTGAATGTCAACAAGAGCACGATCCTTTTTTGTAACTTTTTTTAACAATCTTCTTTTCAATCTTCTAATCGTTCCACCTGCTCTGCCACTTTATTGAGAACAATCACTCGTCGCCGGATTTTTTGGTTGTGAGAATAAACATTTTACCATTTTTTCTTCTTCACAATGAAATGACCTGGTCGCCACTCCTTTATAAGGCTGGTTTCCACTTTGCTTCAGTTTTCAGGTATTTTATGCTAAAAGATATAGTCATTTTCACCAGCCAACAAAGCGTATGATAATCATCATCATCATCACTTTTATGCGCCTAAAAACCTCCAGCTCCAACAAATAACACTTTATTAAAACGGCAGCATTAGCACCGATACCGATAAACCAACAAATAGGTGTAATTTGTAAACTTGTGATAAAACATGATGATCATGATGACGATCATCATCACTATCACCGTCGTCCCTATCAATGTGTCGCTGTCGCTGGCGGAAGTGGAAGGAAGAAAAGATAAACACGCACGCAACACACACATAAAAATCAACAAACCCAGAGATAAAGATATGCAAAGAAGACGTCGACGCGACGGACGATACAGATAATGCGGACAAGCTGCACAGATAAGTATGAAAAGTCTGCTAGTTAGTAGAAGACAGAAAGAGAGAAACTGTTGTGGACTACGTTATATCTAGTACGGATTATGAAAGTAAAGTAAGTAGATGGATATGGCAAACTGTACACAAAGTTCTTACTAAACGGAAGTCTCTTTTTCTACTTATTTTCGCTGTGTAGTACCATCACTTCTACTACACTAGCGGTGGTGGTAAATGCATTATTCTCTTTCTTTTCCTGCCTTCCTGAAAATGCCAGGTTTTATCTTTCCCAGCGTCTCTCTCTCCTTCTACTCACTTCTCTTTCTTTTCGCATATTTCTTCAACTTGCTCCAACCAAAAATGATAATAATAGTAAAAGGAAAAAAGACAGAAAATTTGTGAGGAGCACACATTCACTAACACAAAAAAACACTAGAAGGCCAGTCAGGCCAGTGCAATGAAAACGTGATTGGGATAAATGAAGATTTTTAGATTATTGTATTATTTCGTCTTCTTGGTCGTCGTCGACGTCCTCGTGTGGAGTAAAATAGTTGAGTTGTAAAAAGAACATGCACATGTTGTTATCTAATATACCAATGCAATAGTCGTTTATGTGAATGAGGAAAGAAAAAGAAAACCATACTACTACTATTCTTCTGAAAGAGGAGCGATCTTTTTTTGCTCAATCATTTGCTATATTACTGTGTAACGGGCACCACCATCACTGCGTTTGCAGGCTGAAGCTCTGTGAGTTTGAATTGCCGTTTCTGCTGAAAAGTTGCTGTAAACACTAACAACTCTTTCAACTGCTGTAAACCATGCGTACATTCTTTTCGTTAGTCAGTCAGTCAGTCAGTTAGAAATGAAGACAATTTTCTTCTCGAATGGAAAAGAAAGGAGAAGTAGCAAAGAAGAAATATATTATTTTCTCAATCTCCTCGTCAACTTTTTGCTGGGGAGACATGAAATACATGCTCCAGATTAGTGTTATTGCTCACTATTATTATTATTACTATTATTGTGTGCAAACGCACGCAGCCACACAGGACAGAGAAGAATGACAACAGAAGCATCGTTTTTTAGAAAACAAGCTAACAATGTATTAATAGTAGGTGGGTATTATTATGTATTACCTAGTTGTCTTGCTGCTAGTTGTATGAATGAATCTTATAAAATGATGATAAAAAACGTTAGTATTCTGGATTCTGCCTAAACTATTAAGATTACGTGAGCAATGAGCACACTTGCTGCAATATAGTGTGCTGTTTCTTGAGTATAAAGAAGGAATAAAGATTCTCATTGCACGTTTTTTTGAATAAATAATATCGCACGGCATTATTATGCAAATACACGCTGCGCTAAATCTCTCTGGCTTGGTTTTTCTGTTCTCTCTGTTCTTTTCTGTTTGATGGTGGCTGATATGTTATTACATTCTGTGATGTGAGAATGATATGATGGCATCAGGACATGTTTAGATGAGTACAGAACTATTATGTGCTGCTGTTGCTGTGTTTTATGCGCAAGTAAACCAGCAATCGAAAGCACATCGTATAAAAACACAATGACGATTCTTGGACGATGGAGACGAATAAGGAAGAAATCTATGAGGATGGTGCTGTGATGATGATGGTGAGGAAAATCTGCATAATATGCCATTTTTTATTTCTTTAAGATTTAGATTATTCCTGGCATATTTATTTTCTTATGATGATGCATGTTGTGATAAGGATGAAGGAAAATGTTATCATAAATATAAATGAATGAATATATTTATTACTATTTAATGTGTTTAGGTAAGTATATCACAGTGTGTTTACAAAAGAGGAAAAAGAAAGTGAACAAAAATATGTGAAAATGCATCAATGCAATGTGAGCCATGCATGATAGAAAAAAATGATAGTGGTAGAGTAGGAAAGCGTCATCATTTGTCGTGTCCTTATGTCTGTTTCTGGTTATCTCACTCAATCTGTCGTTTGGAAGAAAATATTTTTTTGTGCATAAAGTACAGAAGAACAGTTCTTGCCAAATTACATGGAGAGGAGTTGCTTTGTTAAAGGATATATAATAGGTATAATAATGCGTAATAGAGTTTAAACTAATAACGCGTATGAATGAAAATGAAAGCTTTATCTGTCTTGTCGTCAATCTCTTTTTTAGAAGAGCATTGAACAGACCAAACGGAGACAAGATCACCAATAATCCTAACAAACTGACTGCATACGCATGTAGATTGTGCCAGCACGCCCTGCTTTAAAAACAGCGTTAATATTTGTCCTGACATTGGTAAATTTTTAGGAAAAAAAGGAGTTTTTATTTGGGTGGAAAGATGTATTTTCAATAAATAATGTGTCAACCATAGATTTTTCAGGATATGCTTGGTTAACGCACAAAACAAAGTGGAATGCTATGTGTGTGTGCGGTAGACGCAGCGACAGAATATTTATGAACGCGACGTTGTTTATGTTTGTGTAAGTTTGCACTAATTTGGTTTGCATATTTTCTCTGTTTTAAAGTGTTCAGCATTGAAGCATGGAGTAGTCAAAGTGTCTAACCTGCTCTGAATTGGATTACGCACGGCAGCATGTTAGGCTAAAAGCTTATTGATGACTGTCGTATTTCAACTCAACACGAATATTAAAATGTTTATACAATTACGTATGTATTTATGTTCATTTATGGAAATTTTAAAATGTTTACTGATGATGGTAAACACTCTATAGGAGAAACAAACGAAAACGAAAGGCATGGACAGCATTCTCTCGACAAGATGTGAGGGAAAACTCTGTTTTTTTTGTTTGGACGGTTTTAGCAAAACACGTATTAGAATTAAGACAAGATGGAATGTATTTTTAGAGAAAATCTGTTCATCCAGACTCCAGAAAAACGTACATAACGCTGAATGTTAAAATATTAAGAATGGGTGTATGTAGTGTGACTACCATACTTGATAATATGCTGTATTCTGCTCAGATAGAATGAAAGGTTGGTGGTGGTGAGTATGATGAGGATTTATTAGAAAAATGTCAACACTTGATTCCAAGAATATGTTGCTTATCCATTTTTCAGCAGAGCTATCACTGACTTGTGGATTGTTAACAAATAGTTCAGTAGTTGTTTTTTTCAAAATTGATTCTCAAAGTAACGTGAAGGTGAAGAGGTAAAGGGAAAGACAAGATTTATTGCAAACTAAATCATTGATAATAGAAATGAGATAGTTGAGGAGAAATACAAATCTGGATAAAACTAAATGTTACCTATTAATTGTAGATAATTCAAGACAGAGAACAACTTTTTCAACGCAAGAAGGGTTGGAAAAAATAAAATTAAGAAAAATGTACATTTCTTTTACCATAAATCATTTGGGTATACTAACAGTGATAAATAAATATATTTAGGTTAACTAAGATATTTCTAGTAATGCAAGAGTCATTTACTTTTATAAACATGCCTCCACTTGTAAACTGCTTTCGAATAATTATGTCTACGACGTTAGGAGGAGAATTAAATGTGCTAAAATTTGCAAATTATTAATAGCAATGACGGGATGATAACAAATGCGTATCCAGAAGCAGAACAAAAAAGAGGTCTATGTTGATAATTTTAAATGTCTAAAGCTATGCACAGACACAACTTATTAATATGCAAAGAATAAAAATATTTGCCGTTTGCGACTACAGTCTATTAATCTTATCCACTGTATTTAGTAGAAACAAACAAAACATTAACTCGAGCAGTGTAACATCATTCTTCCGAAAATCAACCATTAACTTGCTGCAACTGCAACACTATACAAAACACTCATATATCAACCAAATTGTTTACCAAGTGGCCTAATAGACAAATTTGACATAATACAGCAGTACTTGATGATGAGGTTGAGTTGCGACAGCTTCGCATTTTTCTGCTATTCTTCGTTTGCACACGCACAAGAAGATTGAGGTCGCGCGTTTTAGAAATCATTTTGTGGGTTTGACGGTATGGTAAACCAAACGCAACCATCCGTTTGACATTTGAGGGAATGCATTGGAACAACGATTCGATGGAATCATCTAACACAGACAAAATTGAAATGAAAGCAAGAAACAAAAACATTGAAACTCATATTATAATATACATATTATACCTACATGAATCTACCTAAGCCCAATTTTTCTAAGACGGGTTGTGAAGAAGTAGTAGTAAAGTAATATAGCTTCTCAGCTTCTGCACTGGCTCACTCAAGAAATTGGATATTTTAACAGCAACTTGATCGCCGGCGTAGCAATGAATTTTTACTTCTTTTTATGTTTACGTTTTGGAATATTTGCTTCTTTGTTCATCGAATGACATTTTGTCGACATACGACATACATTTACACATGACATCTTTCAACTCCACTCAATTCAGCCAAACTAATTTACTCATTGAGTCAAGTCTCAACCACACACACACACACACACACACACTCAAGAGAAGATGTTTATGCGCGTTTCTCATGAAATGCTAACATGTTTCGCAATATCTAAATTACAGAGAAATTACAAAAGATGAAATTTCAATTGCAGTTGCACGTCAAATGGAATGTATAATTTTGCGTTCACAATTGCTCTCATCGACTATTGAAGTGCAAGCACAACACTACACATCTTACTTTCCATAATATGTATCTAATAAAAAGCCACTACCACCTACTAACGACAACATCCGATCATGTTTTTATTTTTATTCGTTATTGCAAATGATTATTGTTTCATACACAATAAATCCTTTGCCACCAACGGAAGAACACTGCCAAAAATCTCAAACATTTCATCTCATGGGAATATATGGTCCACATTTCATATCTTGCCACATTGATAATGTAAAATTTACATTATAAACCATTTGCATTCGACACCTAAAAGAACCAAGGGAAGAATTTTTTTCAAATGCACATGTTGACATTTTAATGGAATATTTTACTTTTGTAAAAAAGGAAAGTTTTTAAACAGGCCTGTCGTTAAAATAACTTTGATAAAATTTTATTTATATAGCAGTAATTAAGCTAAAGATGGTTTCAAGGATTTAGCAAGTAGTCATTCCTACTTGAACTCTATTCTTCTTTTTGTGATGTTCAACCTTTCTCTGTCTCTCACCAATTTCATCTCAACATTCACAGTCTCACTTAAGCTCGTTGATTTATATTTCAATAAATCATATTTATCTGACATTCAAGATTTACTGCAAAATAATAATATGGAGGATCCAATTGAGAGGTCTGTTATTTTAGGCAATTAAACTAGGACATTTAAAAATGTGTATTTTACGTTTATATATCTACTAGTCTTATATTTGGGGCAAATTTTAATAATGATAAAAAATAGTTCTGGTGTATTTACACTTGAAATTTACATTTCAATTTTAATTTATTAAGATATCGATTCACTTTTTCAATAAATCATGTATATTATGCTTATGAATTGCCCTATGCTACTTTTATCCCAGGATTTTCCAACCATCATGTTTGTCGACAAATGTCACAGTTATACCTCTCATCACAAAATTAATCCTCAAGACGAGAAAAAAGGCGAAAAAAAGACTTGCTCGCTATTAAATTGAATGGATCTTGAAAGGTATCCCCTGCTAGATTACATTTTCATTTATTCCTGGATGAGAGAGGAGAAAATCAAATTGAAATTTACAAATCGCCTGTACGTGAGGTGGAAAGTGGATGAAATGAGCCGACATATTATGCAGATGCAAGTAGTACGAAATGTGTGAGAGAATAGTTTATGCGGTAAAAAACGATTTGCTGTGGATAGAAAGGATAAAACCAGGAGAGAGAGAGAGAGAGAGGAAAAAAGGGAAGCTTGATTGAGACAAGTCTTTTTGAGTAGTTGAGGAAATAAAACATTCTTCTTTTCTAGCTGCAGACATTTATTCTTGAGTAAAGATGAAACATGTGTATGGTTCGTTTATGTGTAACAGAATACTTATATTATTTCAAAAATACGTGAAAAACTAGGTCAGTTTGTCATTTTGATGTTGATCCTCCCATTTTTCAAACCCAACACATCAACAAACATAATATATCAGACCAATGGACCATGTGAAACCGGAACTACTGCAAACTTATACAGGGAAATTATTGCCTTTCATCTAAAAGAGTTTCTTCTGGACTTGCTACATTTTTCCGTTTGGTTTGCTTTGGGCCTGATGATAAGAGGAATGTTGTACTTTTTTTGTGTATCATTCTAAAATCCTGTAAACATTTTAGGACTTTTGCAAAGATTACTCTGTACTGAAATCTGTTCTCTGCCACAGTCCGCAACCCAATCTACTTCAGTCGTAAAAAAAGTCTTTCTCCGTCGAATGAGATGGGAAATGAGTAGATGGATCATATAGCACATTTTTCATCGTTTTATTATAAATACGCAAGAAACTTTTATGCATCCTACATTATTATGCCGTTGTGGTCCAGCTCAACAGCAGTAATTTCTCTGAAAAGAGATCTGTCGAGAGCTAGCAGCAGCATCAGTAGTAAATAATATAGGTATGCACTTATTTGCTGGTCGTCTCTGGTGTACTGGCACTACTGGTTTTGTAAGAAAGTACTGCTACTGTCCTGGTCTTTTTTTTCCTGCCATAAAAATGGTGATTTTGTGAAGACAGCAAAAGTAATGAAATTTGGCACATTGGTGTATAATCGTAATAAGTAAATGGAAATGATAAACGCGTCGTCGTGAAATTCGAGTTGGGAGAAATTGAATAATAGAATAACTGTTAAAATTCGAAATAGAGAGGCTGCCTATTTGGGAAAGAGTTTTCTGGTTTTTACAAGCCGGTCTTTCCACTTTGCATGTGTGATATATATATGTCTGATTTTAAAGCGTGAAAAATTTCATTTTGAAAATAAAAACTGTTTCTGGCCTATATACACCTAAAAACTACTAACAATTAAATTTTATAGAAATTTTTAAACGTAAAATTTCCACGATGATGTAGGTAGGTGGCAAAAACCCGCCTCAGTATCTACAAGCCCTTTTTGCAGCCCGTCTCAAAAAAATATGTATAAGCTTTCGCTTGAAACAGATTATCCGATCCATCTGCTTTTATTACTTTTTCTCTTTTTCGATAACATGTGAAAATCCACACAATCTTAGTTGTCAGATGGATTATTGTCGAAACCCCATTAAATACTGAAAACATTTCAAATGGATGCCTAAGCACTAAAACAATTTAAGTATCATAACGTTAGCAGTTAAAAAATAGTTAGAATGCATGGCTGTTTGAGCTTTTCCTGGCAGATATTTTTTATTGTAATGTAGATCGAAGCAGAAGCAATTTTCTACTACAACATCGTTTCCGCAACAAATGCGCCCATGTTTCATTCATTTTACCGTCTTTTTTGTGAGCAACATGATAACAAGTATTTGCATAAACATTATATACACTTTTTACAGATAATTTTATCCCTATTTTTCCTTTATAATATTTTTTTTTCTGGTGGCATACGTCCACGCTTCACCAACGTATCACACAATAAATGACATTAAACCTCTCTTCACAGAGCATTCAAAAAAGTGTCATTTACTGAAAACGAGCAAGTCTCAGGGAAGAAGCACCGTTAAATCCACATTGTGCTGTGTAGTTCTCGTATGTTTTGGTAAACAAACCCGTATGGCTGGATAGACATCATTAAACACCGATTTAATGCGTTTTAATGCTCGATGAAATGGTTAAAATGACTGGCGAAACGGGTGAAACACACACCACCACACGTCACATACGCTCCTTTTTCCCAAAATGAGATATCGATATCATCATCATCATCATCACCATCATACATGCATTTCAAATGCGCTGCTGCTGTTGAATTTTAATGGGCTTCAAGTGTTCAACTGAAAAATGGAATGCCCATTAGGGTACTCAGCTCACTGATGTATAAAGTAATGTCTTGACAGAAAGGAGGAGAGAGGAATCAGAAATTTGACAACGGACAAATAAACAGATTAATCTTGGTTTTCAAAGTTGGGTCAAGCGTTTCAGTTCAAGAATGCTAATTTGTGCAAAGTTTGTATGAATATATTTCAAACCAAGAAAGGTGAGATGAGTGATGTGTGAGTAGAGTTTGTGACGAAGGAAAATTGGAGATGGTCAATCAAAGATATGTTTTCAGCATTTATTTCTCCTTTTCCTTTTTGATTGTCTCTGCTGCTCTTTCATTTTTGCATTTAATGTTTGTTACTTTTCCTGTTTGATCAATGAATCAAGCTATAAACGTCAACCGAAATTATGCCTAAATACCATCCAAGCCAAATGTATGACCATAAATAACAAGAAAGTAGGAAGGCATAAAGAAGCAGCCAGCAGAAAGAAATATGTTTGTAGCTCCTCCTGTGACAATGCAATTTATACGACAACAACAAGAACGGTGGTACGACCAGTGGAGTAAGAGGAGCACATAAAAAATGCAAAATTATAGCGATACCACCATGCACACACGCACACTTTTTATTCAAAAGGAAGAGTTACTCGTTAGCATGATATATTAAATGTCGCATACTTTGGAATGCATATTTATTACATATTTCTATGTAGGTTCATGCGCATATATCAAGAATAAGAGGAGGGGAAGGGGTTGTCACCAAGTTTGTTTTCTTGTTAGCATCATCATCAGGAAAAGTCGTTCAAGAAACTAAAAACGAATGAAAGTGTTGTTTCCGGGTTGGTTCCCGATAGCAGTTTCCATATACCTACTTTTATTCTAAACAATAATGATAATAGTACCTACATATATATGCTTTTATGTATACTTGTATCGCAAAACTAGCCTCTACGTTTCTCTCATATGAAAGTGGTGACAGGTTTGTTTGGTAAATAATTATATCTGTACGGTTTTCAGCAGAGAAAACATACGTATTTTCCATGCATGAATAAATAAAATATTAGAAAAGTAAAGTTGAATAGTTGGATGTGTCATAAAGTTTACAGGTCTTGATGTATGTATGTAAGCATGCTTATATATTTGGTTGAAAGAAAAGGGTTATTTATGTCAAGAATATTCTTTCCGCGATGATGGTGATGATGATAACAGGAAATGGATTTGATACAATTTTGATGACTTTGCAACTTGTTTTGCATGTATGAAAGAGTATGTTTCACGTGTTTTTAATATTTTCTGTATGTATTTATGCTCGCCATAATCAGCAGCTTTCCCATTCATATTGTAATATTTATATAGAACTCATAATCCAAATTTTTCAGAAAGTTACACTGAATAGTTTTTACCATTTTTATGCTGCTGCAAAACTCGTATACACTGAGCTGATTCCAAGTGATGGTGACAGACAACGGGTGGGACATTTGCACCAGCATTTTTGTATAATGTGCCACCCGCCTTCACTAGTCTTTTTCTACTTAAAATCGGTTTATATGAAGGATACCTTCCATCCTTTTTAATACACAAACGTGCGATGGAGGATAATGATGATTCATTCCTGGTAATGAAATTGCAACTTTGTTCTTTTTCTATATACCGAAAAACGGTGGGTAGATGATAAAATAAGATGGCATTATGCTACATATAATACTATTGTTCCCATATATGATAATGATAATTTTCTCTGCTCCGTACAGAAAAGTCCCTTTTCTCTATTCCAAGTTATTATTTTAATATGAAAATGATTGTGGGATGTCATGCAAATTTTCATTTCTTTAAGAAGCTTCCCTGACCTACTTTTCTGTGTTTCCTATTTGGTGGCATCATATCTTTGCTCTGCAGGTACTGATATTTTTGTGTCACCTTCGTTTTGCCCATTTTCGGTCTGATTTTTGAGGTGCAAACTCTTCATGAGAATTTTAATTTTTTATCGTTGAAGCTATCTAGCAAACTTGATCAATGGTTGGTTAATATTGATTTGAATCAAGATTTCCTCAAGTTGCAGAAGCTTGAGTGATGGCATCTGAAGAAAACATCAGAGTGGCTGTAAGACTACGTCCTCTTTTGCCAAACATGTAAGTTTATTGAAACCTACAAATTTAAATGTTCAAAAAATTCAAACCTTTTTCAAACCTCTAAAAATTTCATGTTTTAAAAGAAAAGAGGAAGCTGATGGAAAAGCAAAAAGCATAGTTCATATGGACGAAATCTCCTCATCAGTTTCCCTCTCAAATCCAGAAAATCCTGTAGATACTCATACATTTACATTTGATAACATCTTGTGGTCTTTTGATGGTTTTTCCGAACAATCTGATGGATATTTAGCACCTGATAATAAAGCAGTGTCTGAAGAAATATATTGTGATCAAGTATGAAAATTCTGTTTTTTAGTTTATATAAATACAGGTCACTACTTTAAAATTGAATTGTACAAACGTTTGCATAATTAACTTGATACAACACCAAACAGAAACAAGTTTATGACGAAATTGGAAAGGAAATGGTCCAGAATCTATGGAATGGGTATAATTCCACCATTTTAACATTAGGTCAAAGTAAATCGGGAAAATCGTGGACTTTACTTGGTATTGGTGTAAATAGAGGTTAGCTGGATAAAAAAATTGAAAGGTGAATTTCACGAATTAGTCATGAATTCTGCATCAATCAATTTTGTGTATATTGACTGGTCACATCCTCGAAACAGGGATCCTACCTCAAATTTTTACAGATCTATTCAAAGGAGTTCGTGAAAAGGAGAAAACATTTCAACAAAATGGACCCACAGTAGAAGTTCGCCTGAGTATGGCTGAAATATATTGTGGAAAGATTAAAGATTTGCTACCAGCTTTATCAGCATCATCACAATCAACTAAATTGAAAATTTCATTGAAAATACGAGAGCATTCTAGAAAAGGATTTTTCGGTAAAAATGTGGTACTACTAAAATTTTGTCTCTTGACATTTAGAGGTGACCATATAACCTATGACATGTTTATTGATTTTAGTGGAGGGTTTACGAAGCATCTTAGTGATTAACCATGAAGATATTCAGCAGAGACTCGAGGAAGGACTTGTGAATAGAGCCATTTTTCTCACCAACTGTAATGCTACTTGCAGCAACAGTATGACTTTGATTACCGTTTCTTTAGTACAAAAACTTAGGAATCATAGAGGGGATGAAGCAATACGGACGGCTACACTGGAATGTTTTGATCTTCCCGCATGGTGACAATGAGGAACATATTTTTGATAATAGTCTTTAAAATTTTATTATTTATTTAAGAAGCATAAATATTCTGTTTACTTGGAAAATCGGGATTAAATGAATATTTAGCGAACTCTCTGGTCCGAATGATGCAAACCCTAGTTCTGCGGATGAGGTTGACCTTGCTACAGTTACGGCTGCATCCTCTGATACCCTGAAAAGAAATGGAATCAATACCCTATCAAGTTATTTGAATTCATTGCTTGAAGAGTCACTGGGAAAAAACTACGGTACAAATCCGGTCAATAATCATCATGTTATGGTAAAATTGCTTCGCAATGCGTTGAATGGAAATTCAAAAACCTGGATGGTTAGTGATGTCATTTACAAAAGACATTTATTTACTTCATTTTCTTTATTACTCTGCTTCCTCATTGATGACAATGCAGATGTTAGTTAATTATCTCAAAAAACATTTGTATACGCATTTCAGCTAACGACACTAAGCCCATCTAATCATTGTTACAAAGCTTCCCTGGCCATTTTACAGTTGGGTACGAATAAAGACCTATAAAATACTGAAATCAAATAATATGCTACAAGTTGACAAATTTAAAAAAACTGACATGTTTTTAATCGCAGCGGAGAAAGTTCGAATGCTAACGACACGATCGACAATCAATGAAGAAGTTACTTCCAAACAGATTCGTGAGTTGAAAGGAGACAATGAAAAGCTCAAGAAACTAATTTCTCTCGGTGATGTCGAAACAAATGAATACGTTTCGCATCGCTTTGAAAATGTCTCCCACTTGAGTTCTTCGGAAAGGGATATTTTCAAAAAGAGAGTAACGGAGGATATGAAAGCACAAATTAGGGAGAATGAGAAAGACTTGCGAAACTTGCAACAGTCATTTGAAGATAGATTGAAGCCGTTTAAATCTGAAAAGAACGTAAGCTCTGATATGCAATCAAATTTATGATGATACAATCTGCAAACGGTTTACAGTCTGTATCTGGTAATTTCGTTTGATTTAGGACCTTGGCAAAAAAATTGAAAATGATAGAAAAAACAAATGCCACATTTTTAATCTAAATGCGGATTCTCAAGTCACTGGTAGAATAATTTTCATATTGCCCCTTGGATCCATCGACTTTGGTCAAGCTGGTATCAACAGCAGTGGAAAAGCAAAGGATAACAATCACTTTATTTCATTTTGTGGACCAGGGTTTGGAGAAACTTTTATCTGCGAAGCAAAATAACTTTTGAATTGAGTTTAAAAGTCTTTCGTTCATTTTAGAATTCGAGAGCATCATGGCACTTTCTCGTACAATACAAAGGATGGCAAAATTTCAATCAAGCCCGCTGGACCAAATTGCAGAATTCTTGTGAATGAGACAGCTATTATGTTTGACACGGTACTTGTACACAACGACCGGATTTTGTTGGGAAGTTGTCAAATATGGATTTATCAGAATCCAAAGGAGACATGGTTGGAAAAATACCCCATTCCGTATAAAATACACTATGATTACATTGTTGAACAACTGGCGGTCAAATCAGAAATGTATCAGCAATTAAACAGTGGTGAAACATTTTTTTAATGAACGAAGCTAGCTAAAAAAAGTGAATCAAGAGGGATCTTACTAATCATATCCAAA
Source organism: Lepidocyrtoides sp. E14 (assembly GCA_027743805.1). Taxonomy (NCBI): domain Eukaryota; kingdom Metazoa; phylum Arthropoda; class Collembola; order Entomobryomorpha; family Entomobryidae; genus Lepidocyrtoides; species Lepidocyrtoides sp. E14. Next base: position 5,036 of record JAHZMZ010003465.1, on the reverse strand, counting down.
TATTTTGCAATACAAGGTTCCATGACTGAAAGTTTACAGAAACAACTTGTCGAGTTGATTCCAGCATTGGAGGACGCAAAGTCAATTACGGAAGTATTAAGTCAAAATTACACATTTCAACCCTTGCACCTACAGCCGATAGATGTGCTGTTACGCGAAAATACTTGTAGAGACGGAGCGGGGAGCAGTAATAATGATAGCAAAGCTGAGTATTATGACGAGCAAGCTGAAAAACCAGGCTGTGTTCTGGTGAAAGTTCAAAATACCGTGGATGGGTCTTTCTCATATTGGTCCAATGAAATGTTTTCAGATCGATTAGAAATGTTGAAGGAGTCTTACATACAGTTTTTAGAGGACGGTGATGCACCCCTGAAGGTTGGAAAATGGAGAGGGTCTTCTTCAAACCGAGCACTTTATCAATGCATTTCACAACAAGTAGGATTTTGGTGTTAATTTGGGATTTTGCATTTTCAGGAAATCAATGCATTCATAGAGCCTCCTGATTTGGATGTGCCCGTTGGCTATAGTGTCATTTCCCTGAAACCATTGGCTTATCTCATAAATATTGGAAATTCCGAGGTGCCTATTTTAGACTACGTGAGTTTCCAGACAATTGGAACAATGAACTTTTCTCTCCATTTTTGCGATGAAAGTGGAGAGAAGATGAATGACGGAGATGTGTTCATTGAAAGTCCAGATGAACTTTTGGATGACAATTTGACGCTTTTGATTTGCATTAAAGACCTGCGAAACATTACTCTTCAATTCAAGGTTACACTTGATTTACTCATTGTGGCTTTCTACCTATCTTGTTAAATATGCAGCCTTTCAGCCTCAGCAATTATTTAAGTAGTGCCGCCAAGCATATGAAAGTAGTAAAATTAGTTGAATTTTTTTATATTTGTAGGATATTTATTGCAAGTACAAGTTTCTGGAGGAAGACGATAATGTAACAAAATATTTAGACTCAAAAACGTCAAACTTTATGGGAATATCGAATAAGCATGAAAAGAAATTTTTGATTGAACCAGTGACTGATAATGTAATACCATAAAGGAACTTCATATTTTTTCATCAATGTCTAAATGATCCTGAATAATATGATTTACTAAGTGTGGGTTTGGAAATTTCAGACTTTAAACCTCCTACTTACCCAGCATTTAGTGCTGAAATACTTTGGCAAGCTAAGAGCCCATAAACTCCTCAACTTTGTGGGTTGTCTTTCAAGTTTGAGCAAACCGTACAATCGTGAATTTATACAAACTAACCCAGTCGAAATGGAAAATACGATGGCTGAATTAATAATAAAAGGAAAAGCTGAACAACGGCACAGACAAAGATTGGTATATTACACGCGTGACATTCACATAATTTTGTATTCACCCTTCCATATAGCTGGAATTTAAATTTCTACTTGTATTATGATTTTCTTGAAAAGGATGCGCTAAAAGCTCTGATCGAACAGTCGGAAACGTTAGGTGAAGAAGCCATTCCTGTTGACGTGATGAGGTCACTGTTTGAGGCAAAGAACAAGAAATTTGTTGATCAAAATTTAGAGGAGCGTAAAGGTCATTTTCTTAATTTTCATACTCAACTGTAAATAAAAGTAGCTAAATGCATTAGTTAATGCAAAACTGTAATTTACGCATGCTTTAAATTTCCCTGCAGAACTGCTTACGGCTCTTCCAGAAGAACCAGCGCCGAAACAGCTACCAGCAGAACTAAAAGCTTTGAAAAGATTCAGTGAGGTTTGCAACATAATTTAGTTTTTAGGAATTGGAAATACATAAAAAAGCAGAGAGACCATTGAGTATTTATGTGTGTGTAAATATTTGCGCAGTTGATAATTGGGTATACGTATCCCTTCAAATGGTGACATAAATAAAAAAAAATCCAATATACAATAACTGCTACTGTTTTGTAACAATATTTCTCTTTATTACCTTTTCGTTATTCGACAGCAACGAAAATTTTAATGACATGCCATCCTTTGGTGTTTGATGGCTTAAAGTTGTACGATAACCACCAACATTAGTTTTATAACGTCACCATCAATTGTTAACGTCTAATTTTACGTGAACCCATTCACCGTCCGAGTTCCATAACGGTGCTATGCAGTAAACTCTTTTTAATGTGGAGAGTACTCCATGGTGTGACCGGCTTTTTGAAGGCAACTCAATCTGACTCCGTACCCATTCATCTTTTACGCTATCTGCCACGAAGGTTTTTTAAACTCGGTTTATTTGCTTGGTGTATGCTCACATTATATTTGTCATGTATTGTGCTACTAACCTCTGCCTAAATGAAACCCGAGTTCATTATTTGTATAAACTGTCTGCCATACGAATCCAACTGCCAAGAAAAATTTTGCACCATCACACAGGAAACGCTTCATTCCAGATCGGATCTTGCTGCTTTCAATTTCTTCGATTTGTAGATAGTTTTCAACGTTGAGGGACGACGTTTGAAGTCCAAAGTAAGATGGGCTGGTTAAACTAATTATATCTGGAAAGCATTCAAACATAATATTATGTTAATCTAAGGAGTGAAATAATGCACTGGCACTAATCATTGATGCTTTCTAAATTGCATACCAGAAACAATACTGAGCTGACTGCCATTTTCTGACGTGTACCTGGATGCAAAGAATATGCGTTCACTGCTTTTTTGGTCTACAGAACACTGAAGAAGACCGCTTACAAATGATATTACATCTTTCAACCTATTCTTGACATTCCTGTCATTACTCTGTAGTTTATGTCGCACACAACCTGATCTTTCTGGAAGTATGGTCACTTTATCAGGATTACATTTGTAACCAGGTAAAAGACATTGAGCTTTGATTCTGCATTCGGAAACACTGTTACAATTTAGAACAGTTAATTTTGCTCGCTTGTTAGACGGACTACAGCAGGGAAAATCTTCGCGGGTAGGATCGTACTGGAAATCCAACAGTTCTGTTCGTTGTGCTAGTGTAATCATGACACAATTTGTACTTTTACCAATGTCAATGTGTCTAGCTAATTAGAATACACAATGTAGAAAAAAATACCTACTTATATAAGTAAATGACTTACACAAAGAGGAAAACAAAACCTTCCAAGAGTGAAGGTCATCATTGTTCCTCAATGTTCTGCAGTATATTTTTGATGAATTCTTGAAACTTTTTGTATTAACTTCGGTAAAGGCCGAGAAAGGAAAGGAAGACGAGGAGTTGTATTCGTAATGAACCATAGGATTGGCCACAACACGAAGAAATTTCAAGGTGATTTCTTCCTTTGCCTGGCACAGAAACTTGAACTTTTCCTCAGGTTGAGAAGAAGAAATAGTACTGCTGCGGGTGGGTTTTGATATAAAAATCGTTTTACTTTCTGGTACAGCGTTAACAATCAAACCTAGAAAGGCGAGCAAAAATCTTTCAAAATGTGCCTTCATAGGTTATTAATGTGTAAGTACATGCATAAATCTAATTAGGTAGATACCTTTCTGAGGTTGAATTGTGATTACACCTGAATTTTCCTTTGTTTCCTCATTTCTACAATAATACTGACCCCAATGGTCATTTTGCTCTTCCACAAATTTTGGTGTCAAAAAGAATCCAAACTTTGGTTCAAATTTGAGTAAATTATCATCAGATGATACGGCCTGATTTTTCTTTGCATTAAAAATACATGAGCAATAATCAAATCAGTAAATTCTTCAAATGGATTAGTTAACTTTGATTATTCGACACTCCATTCTATAACATACAAAATAAAGTGAAACGTTAGCTGAAGCATTTGACACTGGGCATGGCACGAATATCTGATCCTCTCCAGCAGCCTCGATTGTGGTATCATAATTAATTAAAAATGTCGTGTCTCCTGATAATAATAAAAAGGCAATATTAGTTAAACTGACTCCAAAAATTTAACATTTTTTAAACTGTAAACAGTATTACGAAGAACAAATTCACCTGGTACGAACAGTTGAACGCTAGCCGAATTCCAATTGGTCTCGTTAGAAGTTGCAAAACAGGTATACGTTCCGGTCGAATTTTCCGTTAAGGGCATAAGATTTAATATTGATAAATATGTAAAGGTACTGGAATCATTAAAATTTCCATGTATTCTCACATTCTTTTCGGTCACTGCAGGACTCTGTGAATAAAAAGAATTACGGTATGTTTATCAGTTCACTCACTACATTTTCACTTTAGCCACAACTACAAATATCAAGATACCCCATATCCAGTATATCTCCAACTTATTGGAAGCGACGATGTACACTCTAACAAAATATTATTTTGGTAAAAATCATCATCACTTGTAGTTTTAAGCTCTAGCTCTTCCTTGTCAATTGTAACTGAACCATCTCCAGAAATTTTTAAAACTCGTAGAGTATCATCATAATCGGGATAGTTTGCTGTACTTTGAAATCTTTTAACTGTGACATGGTCAGAGAATGAAAGATAGAGTACCCGGATTGCAGGTGTTCTAGGAGATTTAGGTCCAGTAATATAAGCTAAAAGAAAAGTGAGGCTTGCCACAAGTGAAGCAAAAATACCAACTTTGTATCGGTACAACATCTTGAGCGACACTGGAGCCCTCATCTTTACTTTTACTTTAGACTGATACAAGTTAAATCAATGCCCAGAGATATTGATGAAAAGCTATCGAATATTCAGCCTTGATTTTAAAAATAGTGTAATTTGGGCGTAGGTACTTTCCAATTTACGCATTCTTTGTCCTATTGTTTAATGTTAGTCAGTAAGAACAGACAAGTTAGCCATGAGAAAAATATCGCTGTCCTCATGATTTTCTCAGAGAAATCACTCGATGAAAGTTTTAGCGCACTCAACGCATCGCATGATCGAGGAGTATTATGCGACCAGTAATTACTGACTGAAAGCTCTCTTTTATAGTAACGCAACATTGAAGGAACAGACAAAATTTGGGAACGTTTCGTTTGGAGAAACATAAAAAAATGTGTATCACTGGAATGGCATGACCAAACTTTTCTACATCAATTGTTTTATGTTATATGTGAGAACAAAG
>JAHZMZ010003464.1:0-14353 GCA_027743805.1 Lepidocyrtoides sp. E14 | reverse complement strand
ATCATCATGATTATCAAAATCTTGAGCTTTCATGCTCCCTTTCTTGTTTTCTTCCTTCTCAAAAATCTTCTATGACAACTTCAACAAGAAATTGTGAAAACAAAGTTTTGTCCATAGAAAAAAATCAGAATTATATACTTTTTTATGTATGGTCAGATGGAAATATATTATGTTTTTTGATGTGATCATAAGATGATGATCATACAAAATATTGGTTTTGCTGCACTTTGCGATGTGCGATACGCAACTTTTTTTCAACCAACTTTCTACATTCTTGATGATGATGATGATGTGCAAGCTTATCTCGTGAGCTACCTTTTTATCAAAAAGTCTATCGGTCTGCTTGAATAAGAAAAGAAATAAATGTTGACTTGCCGCAGAACGCAACAAAGAAAACGAACACAAAGATTGAATACCGATGATGATAACAAAAAAAAAAAATAAGTCGGAACATTCCGATATGCTTTTTCCTGCTGCTGCTCTGAACAATGAAGGTTTACAAAGGGAACAATCTTTTTTTTTATCGACAATTTCTCCTTTCATCTCTTGTCACGGTTAGTCTTTCAGTATCTTATCTTGATGCGTCCTCATCTTTCAGAAGTCTCTTTTTCTCTTATTCTTTCTTTCTTCACTTTTTGTGTAAATATATTGGGCTCACATAACAATAATAATAACCTTACAATGTACTACTACACAAAAAGTTGAAGAAGGGAGGAGAAGAAGCAATAATAAAAATAAACCTCAACGAAACCAAGTTTGGAGGATGCTCGACTTAACTTGACTGACTACTACTACTACACATAATATTCCAGAATACCTCCTACAAGTACAAACTCATAAAGTTTATATGGCTATTGCAAATGTAAACTTTCACAGCTTTTTATCCCTTGTTCTTCTTCTTGTTATATAGTTTTCCCCATCATCATCGTCATCATCACTGTGATTTCTGATTATTATGATTCGATTCTTCGTGGTCGTTATACTTGGCTGTATAACATGTTAAGAATATTAGATTTTTGGACCATGCCATAATACATAATAATAGTAGAAGTAATAATCTCTTCTGATTTAGTTTGTAGTAGTACATGGCTCAGTCCTTTCCATTAATAACTATTTTACAGCTAATAAAATTGTCAGTCGACAACAGTAACGGTTATGATTATTTTTACAACTTCAATAAGTACAGGAATAGTAGTGATGTAAATTTGGGTAAAAAAATCCATGATACAGGCAACTTTTGCTACTAATCCAAAAACTTTTGGTTTTAATGAAGTTACATTACTAGCAGGGTTCTTTAATCGTGGTACACTTGAGGTAATAATGAAAATCATTAAAAAGATGTTGATAATGTTCGGTAATGAGACTGGTACGGAAAGTTTAGCTTGGCAGCAGACCTCATTCTGAAAAAATATATGGGATAATTACGGGATATCTAGTATGTTAGCACATGAGCACTAATGAGATCATACATCTTCCCAGTAAATCTTTAAAATTCATTTCAATTGGTAAAGAAGATAGGTATGCTGATGGTTACAAATGAAAAGAAAAAATATATATTTTTTCGGAAGAAGAAGGGCTGAAATGAAAAGACTGATGATATCGTGTTACTGCTTGGTCGATGTTCGTTATCTAAAGTAGTAATCAATGTCACTCCATCTCTGCTCCTCTTGTTACTACGAGTGTACCATGTAAATGATGAGATGGGAGCAAAGGAAAAGCTCATCATGATCATCACTCACTCTTTTTGGATGCTTGGGTTTCAGCATTTCAATCGGAGAACGGAGTATAGAGGGTCGGGTATAAAGTGAAAAACGGAAATGGGGAAAAGGAGGAAAGAGAAGAAGGCGAAAATAGGGAAATAGATGGATATCTTTATTTCAAAAGTATTGACTTTAAAGTTTTTGTGAGAGTTGAATGGATGAGAGAAATATAAAAAAACTTTTGGCGGGTTTTCAAAAAACCTTTGAGAGAATAAGGACGCTGTCTGCAGTAATAAATAATTTTGAATGAAAGCGAAGTAAAAAGTTGAAAGGGATAGACGATAGTGTACTAGTCATCATAGTCAGTCAACAGGAATAAAGTAATACTGAACTCAGATAGATGAAATGAAAAATGAAAGTAAATCTGAATGATTACCAAATAAATTGCAAATATTATTTTCCAATTTAGTGCAGCGAGACTGATCGATTAGTTCAAATATTATGCATCTCAGTGTTTAATTGGTCTTGTAATTTAGAGGGTTTGAAATTGGAAAAATAGTTGAACTAAAGCTTAGTCGAAAATTTTCGCATGAAAATCATGGATACCCACTTCATAAAAAATGATGACAATAAACTTGGGATATGAGGAATATAATCAAACGACGAATATTTTGCTTACGTTCAGTTTTTTTATGAATTGTATTCTTTTCATTCAACAGTAAAAACTAGAAAAAATGCTAGCATTACTGTTTTGTGTATTTCATTAAAATATATTCGACAGTTGTAATTTAGCATGGTTTCAGCATGCAAATAAGTTATGCGAGTTCTATTTGGTGAGCTATTTATGTGACAGCAACGCCAAGTTAAGCACTAAAAATTTGTATCAAAGAAACCAAGTATTATTATTCGGTTGGCTGGTTTGAACAGTGAACAAGTTTACACAGAGACAAAAAAAAAAGAAAATTCACCAACAATGATAAGAGAACTGTAAACAAATTGAGGATTTTCTACATCACAGTAAAAATTAGAAAATGATATTCTTTCCACCCACTTTTCGAAATAACAGTCATAAAGAAAGCGGAAAATCAACACACTCTACTTCTCGGTTCAAAAAATAAGCTTTCTTCAGCAACAACAACCCCGCTACTCATCTTCATTACTTTTTTAAGACTTTTCTCTTTTGACGAAAAAGAAATGAGTGAGAAAGTGAAGAAGGAGAGAGGATTTGCTCAAAAATTATGCTACCCTTGCCTTTTATCCTTTTTATTCATTCACACGACTTTCTCATTCATCTGTGGTACTTCTTCTTCTTCTTTATTCTTCTGTGTCGTCGTCGTCGTCGTCTGTAACTTACTCTCTTTTTTCATAGTTTGTTGAGGAAGACGAAGATGATAACTACTACTTCAACTGTGATGGTAAGTTGTTGATGATGAAGTTATTTAAATAACAGAAAATCTTCCACTTGACAACTTTTTTCGGCTTTCTTGTTGTTTGAAGACACTACTTCTACTACAAAAACTACATAGGTAGGTGGATGGATGGTACGTGTGTACCGTACTCAGAGAGGTACTTGTTCTTGTTTTTACAAGAACTTCACCAAAACAGCCAAATAAAAGGATTTTCCGCAAAGCAAAGTAACTTATACAACTTGAATACTTCATGATGACGCAATTTTGACTACGATGGGGAACTCGGAAAAGGAGAAAATATGTAAATATGCATAAAAGAAAAGACAAAACAAATTTGGATGGAAGAGGAAAAGAAGCTCTGTGGAAGGAGAGGCAGGATAAAAAGTGAAATAAAAGGGAAATGAGAAGAAATGGCGGAAACGGAGACGTCCCATCATTTTCCACTAGAGCAGACACACTTTTAAAACTTTTTAGTTGATTCGCTACTATGTAATAGCTTATACATATTATTATGCAGCAAAGTAACAAGGTGAACTGAACTCTTTCCTTTTTACATCTTCATTCATGTCCTCTTCATTCATTCCCACTTTTCCTTATTATGCCATCAACAAGATCACGCGACGACGACGACACGACAACACACAAGAAAAAGGCTTCAATTGGTGTGTCTGCCTGAGTAAGCGTGTAAATTGTGTACTACTGGATAACAAGCATCATGATCATGATCATCAACAGCATGACTACGCATTGATGATGATAAAATGGAATAGAAGAACACTGTTACTATACTACTTTGAAATTCGAATTTAGCAACCATGATTTTCTGAAGAGGAAAAGGTTAAAATTTTCTATTCAGTTGTATTCATGTGTTTTCCATTGAAATTCTATAGAGCAAGAACGCTCCTGTATAATAATGTCATGCTAGAAATCCTATTCTTTCATGTATAGGTACATATACCTATATGCGATATATGTACTCCAAATAAAATTGTCCCGCTTTTGCCTGTTAAAACTACCCGGTTCGCACCTCCCTTCCTTCCCCTGCTGAATAAAAGAACATTTTCATTGACACTAACAGCGTCACCAGCTAGCTCACTCACACACAGTGTGACTCTTACTGCGTGACCAATAGACCATTTTAGTAGTCATAATAAACAGGTACACACTTTGGCATCCATATAGGTATTAATTCTATTCACTTCATTTTATACAATTGAGAAGAAGACACTTTCTCACCATCATCATCATCCTGACTTGGCTGCTACCATGGACGCATCTTTCTTTCTCCAGCAAGTACATCAACAACATAACTATATCATCTTATTATTTTCCGAGTTCCCTAGGGAGCTGCTAAAGCTAAAGGACAACTTCACAACTGTCTCTGGCGTGGTTATAGCCTCCTGATATGGTGGCGGTGGTGGTGGTAGTGGTAGAAAAGTAATTCCATTTTGAGCACTTTACTTTATTCCATATAGAAAAGAGAATAGGAGAGTAGTAGGAGAATCCACATTCACTCACATAACTTTACTCTTCTCCTCTCCTCTCTCGTTTTAATTACTCAACGACTAATTTGTTCCAATGGCTTTTATTATAACGACAGCAGTCAATGCCCCTTTGCTTGCCAGCATCATCACCAAGTCATAGTTCTACTACTACTGCATAAAGTGAGTCTTTGCAATTGTCTATCTGGCTGGGTTCCACCAGTACCACCACCGCCACAAAATACCTTGGCTGTGCCGTTCTTTCTATCTTCTTGGCAATTCTCTACAGACGACTTTTGTTACTCGATGGATTTCAATGAGAAAATCCATTTGGTGAAATGATCATCAAAATGTATTATATTATGAGATATACTTAAATCCATCTGTTTTCAAAGTGCATCTTGTAGTTATGCAGTGAACAAGAACTGAGAAATGAGACGATATATTCCATTATCGCAGCATCTGTTCATCTCATTTGTGAAACCATTCATCTCATTTCCTTCCTGGTTTATCTCACATTACATTACCACTCACTAGAGAAACTCTTACAATTTGACGGTAAAAAGGGAAAATTGACGGAAGATGCAATAAGGCTCCATCCAACAAATCTGATGTGATGATGATGATGATTATGGTCTGGTTTCTTATGAAACAGGAGAAGAAGCCATTTTAATTAATACAATTGTTAATTATTATCATTGTGAAATTTTAGAAGTTCATCCCACAGCTTTTCTACAAGTAGTGGCCCAACTTTCTTCCCCATTCCGTTAGGAGAAGTGAAAGAGAAACAGACAAATCCATTTTATCATCATTAAAAAATAACCTAAAGGAGAGGGAGGAAGAACAAACGCGGAAATCAGCTTGCATACGTAAAAAGAAAATTATTACATTAGAACAAAGCAAGCTGATTTGCATAATAATGTACGTTCCACTGACAGTATATTGTGTATAGAGACATATAGATAGTAGACTGCTTTAAAGCCTTTTTTGCCTCTTGAGATTGTACCGATGATGATGGCGTTGGTGTTGCTCTTCTTTAGCTTTTCCTTCATTTTATTTAACATGATCATCATCATCATCACCATATTATATATCCTTTATAGTTCTTTGGAATAAATTTCCTACATTCATGCTTTGCTTAGTCTGTTGTTATAAACAAAAGGTAGTAGTTAACACTAAAGTAAAAACGGGAATGAACGAAAAAGCGCTATGGTGATGATAACTAGTTTTTCGCCTTCAATTCACATCTCATTTGGGAGCGCATAAAAAGCGGATAAAATTTACACGATGAAACGTCATCATCATCATCATCATCAAAATCCTTCCCTTCTTCTTTCTCCGGCCAAGCTTAAAATTTTTTTTGCTTCCCTTTCTTTACCACCATTATAATCACCGTCATTATAATCGTCAGCCCTAGCTCCATTTTAAGCTCCAGCTTTTCAACTAAAAAAACTGCTTTGCATGGTTTGTTGCAAAGCTCTGTGTAAAATGTGTACAAACGAAACAATCGGATTTGTTCCCTTAAAATTTTGTTCATATCTTTATTTTTCATTTCTTCAGCGACAAAAAAAATCATCGCTTGGAAAAGACAACTCGTCCTGGTAAAAACAACAGAAAATTAAAATCTGTATTTACTTTTACTTCTTGGAAAACTTAAATTTTTATTATAACTAACACAGTAATTTTTGAAAGCAATATAATCTGCTTATATTGTGAGACCATGATTTTATAAAAACCTTGGAGAAATTTTGAGACAAAAACTTTAAACCATCTTATTCTCTTCATTTTGCTTTTCCTCTTTACTCCATGTCAACCTGTCAAGGAACAAAAGAGAGACGCAGCCTCAAGTTTCCCATCATCATTTCACCAACCAAAACACAACAATGCCGAAAGAACTTGAGGGGAAGCATCATTCTGTCAAAATCTCAAAATCAAAAACAACTGTCAAAACGAACAGATAGGGAAAGTCAAAAACAGACAACAGCGGGAAAGGGAAAAAAGACAATCTAAAAAATAAATGAATATTAATGGCAGCTGGAAAAATGTAGATGGTCAGAACCTACCACTCCCCCTCCCCCTACTCTCAAAAAAATAAAAGAATTTGTATTTTGAAAAGGCCTCCATTTTTTACAAGGTCATTCTCTTTCAATGTCTCTGCTTCACTACGAAATGGAAGGACGCAACAAATACCGGACACAGCAGGACAAAATAAAATAAAAATAAAAAATAAACCAGTTTTTGAAGAGACTGTCTCTGCGAAGTGCGCTGAAACAATATTTAGCTTGCACAAAAATGAATCAAAAGAAAATCTTTTTTTTTCTTTTGACAATTTCGTCGTAAAACCACAGGCGGGAAGGATATGAAATGTGGCAAAGTAGCCATGCAAATGTAATAATAACAGATGAATATATAAAAGAGAAATCTACGCTTCTCCACTTTACTTTTTTCTCGTGTAGTAGTTATATTTATTTTACTTTATTCATTTTATACAGAGCAGGAATACTCGAAGAAACCGATGATGATGGCTCAGTTCGTTCAGTTGTAAAAAATGCTGCGTTTTGATTGCAAACGAGAAAGAATACGAAAAGGAGACAGAAAAAAAGTACTGAAAGAGAGAGAGAGAGAGAGAGAGATTGCATGTATGTGTAAAAGTTGGGAAGTGCTTAGCGAAGCAGAAATAAACTGTCTTCTACACGACGATTTTCTCCTCTTCTTTTTTTATTTTTATTTTTTCTGATTCTTTCTCCTTGTTATAAAATCCACGACAGGGAGAAGAGAAAGGAAGAAAAAAAAAGAAGTATAGAAAGGTATATGTTCTAAAGTGAACAAATGTATACTAACTTATTATTATTATTATATACCTACGCAAGTCATTTATATATTGCTTTCCCTTTTGTGTCGTCTTCTCTTCTCTTTTGAAGGTTGTGTGAAGACGCAGAAATGCATAATATGTATATTTCTTTTACTGCGTATCATATGGAGAAAAAAAGTAGTTTTTTCCCTCTATTTTTTACATACTCTTCCTAATGTTTCAGCTCTTTGCATATTATGATACTATTCTCTTTCTCTTGTGAAAGCTTCTTCTTTTCCTCGCCATTGTTATTACTGCTTTATTGTCATCCAGTGTAATGTCTGAGTTTACTTAAACGTTGATACTGTTATCATACTGGCTGGGTTGAATATGGTACGATATGGATTTCTTTATTTTATTCTTTGTTCTAAGCAAAAAAAATTGAACAATTTTGACTTGGTTCACCAGGCAGTATTATATACTGAAGGTTGACTGTGATAAAGAGGTACAATAAGCAATGTATTTCCATGTGATATCTACCCAACTTCATAGTGCAACGTTGCATAATAATAATATTGTGATGTGATGATGATACCATGGGATTCTGAAATGCAAGAAGAGGAGGAGAGATGCACGATGCACTTGTGGAAAAGAAGAAAGTCACTTTTTTTCTCGACGACAACAGCTCACTCATTCAGCTTTCCGCAACAAAAGGCCATTTTCCTTGAATGGTAAAAAGTAAAGAAGTTGTGTGGAAACAAAAGCGTTTCCAAACAATGTACTATTATGCATGTATGCAGAGGGAAACTAGAGAGAGGAGAGAGGAAAGGGTAAAAAAACAAAAGAAGTGATAGAGGGAGGAGGAGATGAGAAAATAGGGGAAATACTTACAAGTAAAGTGCTAGCAGTTCCGCTTTTGGTGGTGAGTTAAAAAAGAAATAAAAAAGATGTTTTATAACTTATGCATGCAATGCTACAACAAATGTTTTGAATAAATAGAAAAAACACACCGCGTCATCATACGTGTGTACGGTGAGCTAATGTCACTGCTTTACTACTTCTTCAAATACGAACAAATAATTATCTTTCCGATAAATGTACCAATTAAAGTTTATTAAAAATAATTACGGCGTAAAAAGTACACAAAACATAAAAATATGAAAAAGTATGTTTGCACTTTGCAGGCATCTCGGTCGCTCGTCGGTTTTGTTGAAATAAAAGATATAATCAGTAGTAGTTGTGGTCAATTAAGTAAATTGATTTACAAGGTTACATAATCCATCAAATATGATTGCTTTACATAAGTTAAGATGAGACATAATTAGCTGAAGATACCAAACCAAGTAACGAATTATGCAAGCTGGGGGCTGGAATGACTCATCAAAAACTACAGTTCTAGTTTACAGCTGCACTGCATTGAAACTTTAATTCTAACAAGATTCTGTCATTTGTTTTTTAATTAGTTCGGTTTACAATTTCTCCGAGACATTTCAAGGCTCCAAACTTTCTTTCAACAAATTGAAAAATTTCTATTTATGCATCTACTCCTATTTTTTTGGTATGAAGTGTAAACATTGAAAGTAACATCTTTTTTCTTTTTGCTTTTTAATCTTTTAAAATTACAATGCCCCATTTTGTATGTACCAAACTACAACTTTTTTTTTGTATCTAGCCATCTTGTAATTTTATCTTCTTTATCCTCACCCAAGATACATTGTTATTACCTTGTACTTTGTACTCTGCTGCTATTAGTTGCGCAACAACAACACATTGAACTATTATTATTCGTCTTTTGCTGAAAAACGTTCCAATTCCAATTTTTTTCTCTATGATGCTACCCGTTCCTTACCCCTTCCGCGTTTGTTACCCTCTCTCTACATTAATGTGTCTCCCCTTTCTCATCCCGTCGTCATCTCATCTCTACAAACCATTTTCCTCAACTTTTTTTTTCTTCCTCTTTTTTTCTTGTGCCTGTCCACCATTGCCATCCTTTTTCAAACAAGTCTACCGAAATAATCTGTCGCTTCTACAGCCTTTGCTCATTGATTCCCTTATTTTTTTTCTTTCCCTTTTGCATACCTCATCCCATATCTCTCACGTCTCATTTTTGTACAAAAAAAAAAAAAAATGCATTATTACTAAAATTCTCTTCGGAGAGGATTTATGCATTTCATTATTTCCCTGTTTTTGTATTAATAGCCCTGCTGCACATTGCATTCTATGAATGCATTCTGCATTACACGCACGCATGACTTGGTTTACCCTTCTTGCACTCAACGCACTGAACTGCAATGCACTTATTTTCCCCTCTGGAAATAACTATTAGGCACGGGTTCAAAAACGAAACAAGAATTTTCTCATTTCATGTTTCCCGTCAAAGCGTTCTTTCCAGAAAACAGAATAGTATAATGACCATGTTATATATGTGTACCTTTGTACTGCTGCTTCTACAAGTCATATTGAAAGTCCATATGTGCCTGGCACTTTTCTGGATCACTTTTCCTCAAACAATGTTTTCCCATAGACTAGCGCAATCAAAGTCTCACATTATATAGCGCTAAAATATGTTGGTCTGTGCGTTTTCACCCTGGAGGTGGTGTCACGCATTGCATTGCTTTATGTTTAGCATGTTATATACGGATGCCGGTGCCCCATAGCCAGTAAATAAATAGAAGCGACCCCGTCGTGTCTTATGCTCGGGGTCTTTTATCAGCACATTTTATCACAGAAAATAATAATGTTCGTTGTCCTCTCTGCTTTTCCACATGTATGATATGATAATGATGCATGCTGCACCACCAATAATCATGCAATATATCTATAACACAGTACTAAAATATATTACTTTCATGCTTATACGCACGTAAATACATCCATCCATATAGGCACTTGTTTCTTATCCTCATTCATTTATTCTCCCCATCACTACTTTCTCATCTCTGCTTGCTACTACTGCTGATGCTCAATCCATTCTATTTGTCATTTATTGAAAGGATTTACAATATAATGTTGTAGAATAAATGGCAACAGAGACACCATTTACCAAAACTGCATTCAGTTGCAGCAGCACTACTACTATTACTCCATGCTCCTCACTCCCATTTCTCGCCAAGTTGACAAAAACCCCGAGAGCTAGTAGTAGAATATTTTCCCCATTGTTCCATTTTCCATTGTCATTGCCAATGCCATCTCTTCTACAATCCGGCAGCCAAAAATACCACCCAAACAAACTGCCAATAATAATATATAAAATGCAATGAACATGGCAGAATGTATCATATAACTAGTTGGTAATTTACTGCTTTTCTTCCTTTTTTTGTTCCTTCTGATGGTTCAACATCTCCTCTTTAACATCTTTCTGCTCTAGAGTATGTCTGTCTATCTACCTACACTAGTGGTAGTAGTAGCCGTTTCGTGCTCCCCCACTGTCTTTTCGATATTGGCGGAACGTCACACAAAACAGAGTTTTAAGTTATAGTTTCCTTTCCTAAGGACAGAATTATATTCAACATTTTTTTCTCTCTTTTAATATATAAAATGCAATGAACATGGCAGAATGTATCATATAACTAGTTGGTAATTTACTGCTTTTCTTCCTTTTTTTGTGCCTTCTGATGGTTCAACATCTCCTCTTTAACATCTTTCTGCTCTAGAGTATGTCTATCTACCTACACTAGAAGTAGTAGTAGCCGCTCCGTGCTCCCCCACTGTCTTTTCGATATTGGCTGAACGTCACACATAACGGAGTTTTAAGTTATAGTTTCCTTTCCTACGGACAGAATTATATTCAACATTTTTCTCTCTCTTGGCTATTCAATTCATTATATTGTTTTCAATATATCATCAAGCACAAAATAAGACGCGTAGAATATTATACAGAGTACAGAGAGAAGCCATGAGAATGAATAGGCAAACAGTCCAGAAAATAAGGGTAACGTAGCCAGCCAGCATACTTGGAACTAGCCATTGTAGAATATCAGCAGTTGGTTTTTCCTTTATACAAAATGCATCAGTGAATCAGATTGTGAAATCTGAGAAATCCTGACCGTCTTTATTTCTTCAGGAGAATGCATTTTGGATTCCCACACTGGCAACTTTATTCCTGGAAATAATGCCAATCTGTCTGTCTGACTGTCTGTGTAAAGCTGACAAATGCAGCTGATTCTTATTTCATTTTCCAGTTTCTGGATAAACGTATGCAATACTTGTACTCCTCTTCCACTGATTTCACTCTACTACTACTGACTTCACTCTACTACTACTCCACACCAAAAACAGGCAATAATACAACGGCATGGTGCATCAGATATCGCATCTTAAATACCAGCATGATCATCATAATATTATAGAAAACCATTACACTTTTTTGCTCTCTTCTTCTTCTTCTCCGAAAGACTAGTGCACTCTTCTACTTATTCTACGGTGGAGAAAGCCACTTTAGCTGTTCATTGTGTCATGTTTCTCTGAATGCCACGATGGATGGTGACTAGTATGAGGGTACTCCTCCTCGGCTTTGCATCAGCAGCCCAAGAATTTCAAGATGGAAGCATTATCATTATTATTATTATACAGCTACTTACTTTGTTGTACAAGCCTAAATATGTACACCCAGTCAGTAGTATGCGTGCGTCAACATAATAGTACTTGTTCCTAAATGGAAGGAATTCCAAATAAATCGGGGCAAATCTCCCCTTTCTTCAGGATCATACTACTACTACAAAAAGGCTTTGCAGCAAATTTAAGGAGAACAGAAATGCATCATCCGCATCTCATCACTACCGATTCCAATAATAATGCAATGCAATGCTCGTAAATGTGGCGATTTATTACTACCTACTACTACTACTGCTTCAGAAAAAGAGGGGGCATCATACTCCGGGAAACAAAGTGCTACACTTTTCTCATTGATCCCATTTGATACCGGAGTACACACGAACACACGTTCACATCCTTTTATGGATAGATATCCGTGTGCCTTTAGCATTAAAGTGTAGTAGTAGAGCAGTCCCAAAATCGTGATTATTACTGTCAACACACTAATCTTATTAAGCATTACTATTATTTTTTCCACTTTCACTCTTTTGTCCGTAGTATCGATTAGTAGTACTTTGCTTACGTAACGGTAACATAATAAACATGTGCCACCACACACACCTGCCTGCCTTGGTGTGCCTTGTGGGCAGAACCGAGATACACGTAAATTGCATTTGTTGCCGTTTTATGTTGCATGTATTTAATTTTATTTCCTCTGGAAAAAACTAACAAGCTTGGCGCATTAGAGATTGCTATGTTTTTTTTCTGCCTGGAAGTGTGGTGTTGTTTGGTGGGCCAAAATTATGGAAAGTGGAACACTGCATTGCCAACCAAGCCATTACACATTTATACAGAAGCAGTCATCATCATCAGCAACGAGTAGTATTATATGCACTACTGTGTTTGAGCTTTTGAGCTGACAAAACATGAGGAAAACAAAAGATTGAAATCTTTCATTTTTCATTTCCATTCCACTCTCCGGAATACAAACTGAGTTTTGTCGTTGTCGTCGTTCTCTATTATGCTAGAGTGCACAATCGTAACATTTTTTAGCAAAAAAAAGAGTGAGTGCCGCAGTGCCATAAATGATGCCGTTGTATTCTCGACAGTCGGTAAAAAACAGTTTGCTGTAACGCAGAGGCAAAAAGTGAAGTGAATTGCTTTTACTTATTTATTACAACAACAGTGCAAGGGCTTGTCCACTAAAAACGTATATCTCTCTTCTGTCTTTACTCCAACTTCATTAAAAACTACTAGAGCAAACAAAGTATATGCTTTCTTTCCCACTTTTTTCGTTGATGATCATGAATGAACAGCCCCTGTTACTCTTTCCATTCCACCACCGTAAAAAACCAACTTGCTATTTTCTCCGAGGATCAGGAGTAATGGAATGTCTTTAAAATTTAAACATGCGTCCGCCAAATGCAAACAAACAAAAGCAAAAGTCAATCTTCATATTATACAACTTCTCCTACTACTATAATCCTCATCTTTTTTTCTCTATATATATTTTTTTATCCGGAAGTTATTCCATTTTAACGAATAACAAATAAAAATCTACACTTAAAACAATTCAGAGTGCATATTGCTGTCTGTTTAGGAGCAATGAAACCATGCATTAAAAACTCTGCAAAATACATAATAGGAAGCGACAGGAGCAGCGAGGCAGATGGAAATTAGTCTGCTGAGAGATATTCCAAGCGACAAACCAGACCAATATATTTTTGTAGTAAATTAATAACAGACAGTGCTATAGTAGGAAACAACATTATAGGCAAGATAATAATAATAATATGTCGTTGTTGTTGAAGACGTAAGCATATCTTGTGATACAAAAACTACTTGGCTGCTGCTTGCTATTACCACAAATTCATACGACGGAAGATCATCATCTGAAGCAGTTAAAACGGTTAAAGTGCATCTCATAACAACTTAATAGAGTCAAAGACCTGATTTGCATTTTTCTTTCGCTCTACTGCCTTCTGCCGACATCGGTATATCAAGCCAAGTTAAAAAAGACAAGATAACAAAACAATAATATGTTTTTGTAGGCACGTACATATTCACGAAATGGAAAGAGAGATGCTCTTCTCAAAAACTTGAACGAAAATGACTGGGTGGTGTAGCGCAGTGGTTGCTGATGTTTTTCTGCATGATGATATTTATTTGTTAAGCAAGCAAGTTTTCTTTTTACAATGTATACAAATACTAATCTGTTTCAAGAGTAATCTGTTTGCAATAAAGTCACACGAAAAGGAATCATGACACTTTAAAAATAAAAATACAGAATGCAGTTATAAATACTTGTTAGAAAAAAAAATTTGGAAGGATGTGATTGATTTGAACATTTCCTGGTGTCTTTTTTTTCTTTTCTTTCATTTTCCTTTAAAAATATTTTTCTCCATTGTCTGCTCAGATAAGTGACGGCAGGATGACTTG
>JAHZMZ010003463.1:0-12832 GCA_027743805.1 Lepidocyrtoides sp. E14 | reverse complement strand
CTCAAGTACTAAGTACCAAGTACAAAATGTACTTATAAGTACGTACTTCAAAAAAGTCCCAGCTCTGTCTTGCACATAAATAAAATAGTGCTCAGCGTAAATCAAAACTGTGCAAGCAAAAGTCAATAGGTCATAACAACATCCAATGCTGATATTGTCTGGCAATCTGTTTTCTGTATAATATTTATAGGCATATAACATTTTTTTTAAATTTTCATCATCGCCACCACCGTGCAAGTTCTGGAGTGTATGTTTAATACCTACATAATATTTTGTTTGCCGAGCAGACCACCAAACAGTACTGTAAAATAACCTAGTGTTGGGTACTGATATTTAAACCTAACTGCTATTAGAAAGAATGCACACGTTGATAAAATTTTAAACTTCAACGATTTATAGAAATATGCTCCACTGTCCTTGTGTGCATTGGTCCGGTAGGATGATCTTTTCATTGATCATGTCACACATAACAGTAGCGTTATAAATTATGTACCATGCACAAATGTAAATGGCGAGATGGACAGTTTTCCGTCTTGCTCCAAATGCGGAGAATAGTCAGCTGGATGACATGAAGCAGCTTTTTATGTAAAAGTAAAAGTGCTCATACATATTTAATCTTGTATGTTTGCCAGACGGTGTATGTATGTCTATATACTTATGGTGCTGCTTTTTTTAAGTGTACATGTATAATCACCATAAAGATTTTTATGTCCATTTATGATGATACACAGCACACGACAGGCATCATAACCATTCCAAAGCAAGCTTTCTCAGCAATAATAAAGAGGACCAACTGGAGAAAGTACTTCCCTACTTGTCCCCTTTGATGTCACTCACTCACACAACCAGCAGGTATATAGGTACGTACACTATCTCAAGTACTTTTCAAAAAAATGGAAAAAACATCATGTAGGGTTTTTTATGGTGTTAAACGAAGGATAAAGTTCATTTTCATTTTATGTACCTATAATTCTACTTCCAACAGCACTACAGTTTTGATGTGTACATCAGACAGGTCTACAATGCTTTCTTTCATAATCATCAGTTTAAAGTCCAACGCGACGCGGTGGACTAGAAATTTTACTTGCACGACCCATTCAAAAGACACGCAAAATGAGAGGCAAATGGGATAAGAAGACGTAAAAAGGGAAATCTTTTTGAAATGTATGTCAGTATAATAGCTGAAGTACACAGCAATAGCAACCAAAACAGTTGTATGTGTGTATAGAAGTATTACTCTAGAGTATGGAGTACACACGCTATTCATTATAACACTTGATTTTTTTGAGTCTCTGGTATCTGACTGTTTGCGTGCGTGTGTATTTAAGCATGTAGATAGATAGAGAAAGTGGTCGTTAGGTTTAATGACTGTGACGCTAACGATCGTGATCATCATGTGGGCCAGATGACTAGATCCGATTTTGTAGCGCTTTAGATTGACTCAACTGCACGTAAAGAGAGAGGGAGAGAGAGGTCTTTTGTGTACCATCGTTGTTTATTGCATTAGGAAACGTATATTGGAAAATGATGATATTTGCAAATATGGCATGTACATAAAGTGCACGAACATATGAAGTGAGCAGTGAGCCGTTTGTATAGTATATACATAGCTGTCTGTGAGTGAAAGTAGTGAGTATAGTTTAGTATATAGAGATGTGTGGTAAAATTGAGTTCAATTTTAATGGCTGGAGTACAGAGAAGCTGAGAGCAATTTACTCGTTAAATTACAATGCGTACCTCATCGCTGTTTATGTTTGTAATTACACTATAAATTGGAGGTTCATACTTTAAGCTTTACGTTTGAATTTGCAGCTATAAATAAGTTCATAAAGAGTTAGAATTTTGAAAATTAAACGATAAGTAGAGTTTACGGGATAACGATGGAATGGCAAATATTATGACGTGGGTGATAATATCTGGAGATTGTAGGTAGTAGCTACATACATGCCGTTGGCCGTTACTTTTCAGTGTTTACATCGGCACGGTCCTCAGGATTAGGATTTCCTTGTCATTGATTTTTGTCGCCCTCAGATTTTTTCTCACAAAACTAACTGTAGGAATATCCGTACATGGTTATGCCACCGTAAATGCTTGATAGACCTCTAAAAACTATTTTAATGAATTTAATACACCGCCTTAATTATAAAGTTAATGATTACAAATTTTACTTGTATGGCAGCCTGTATTTTGACTTGAATGACACGCACTGTACATTTACAGTCTTTCCATTCCCAAACAAATTCTTTAACTCTGCAAGATACATAATTACAAGTTTCTAAACGAAACCTGCTGAAAATTTAAGGTGCCATACTGTTGATATTTTGATTTCAAAAGAAACATTGTGTGAATGAGGAAAGAACAAATGATATAGTGTAATGTTTGAGTACTTGATAATTGTTGACAGCTTATTATGTATTTACATAGCATGTTTACACGTGTAATTGGTCAACTAATAGACTTGAGACGTCTTTCTTCTTTTCATTACATTGTGCAGCATTCATTAAAAGTGCTAAACTAAACTTCAGTAATCAGAAGAAACCGATTGTAAAATAACAACTTTTGATCTCCATTTGACTTGGAGAGAAAACTATTCAAACTGAGAGAAACTATGTAATGCATGAAATCGCAAGTTTATAGTAGAAGTCAGACTTATTCCTTGTAGGGAAGTCGGGTTTAGATTTAAAAACTCCGCTTAGTCATAATGGTAATAGGTAAGTAAGATACAAAAAATATCGTTAATGATGTCGGCGTCTTGAAATACGCCGTTAGATTGCTAGCGGCACGATTTCCTACTGTTACAATACAATATTACTCCCACACTCTTGGAAAATTAGTTTTAACACAAGTATGAGTTTCACACAGACGGCAGAAGCCAAGCAATAGGTCGTAAAGTGTACGCTTCCCCTGAAGACCGGAAATTACTAGGAATCATGAACAAAGTTTGATGCTATTATTTCGAAAATCAGAATTTGATCATTGGCATTTCCTCTCATCAAAAGCGTTCCGCTTCCGCAGGCAAGATTCAATTCAATTTATATGCAGAAAGGAAAAAAGTTAGTATAAAGCCATACATGTTCTAAAAGTGTAAATCTATTCAAGTGAGAGGTAAAAGGCAATCAAAAGTATAAAGTCTTAAAAAAGCGGAAAGTATCAAGCATAGTTTAGGACTTTTTCACATGATGATTGTTGCCGTGCGTCCGTCTTTTGTATAATGAACTCAGGCTTCTGCTACATTTAAGAGACCGAAAGTTCATGGTACTCCTTTCAAGCAAAATATGTACATGAAACTGTAAAACCATGCAAATATTTGAGAAAGGTGAGCTTTGTAAAGCAAAGTGCGATCTAAAGAAATTCCAACAAACACACGAAATCAAGTTCAATGTTCTACTTTTTCTTTGGATTGTGAACATAAGTTGGTATTGTACGCTATTATGTAGTTGAAAAAGTGTTTTCACTCATTCATTCTTTTAAAATGGATTGATTAATCTTTTTCTAGTTTTTTCTCTTTCCTGTAATCATCGATTTTTTTAGCGATCGTTAGATCATGCTGGAAACAGGGAAAGTCAATAACGTCAGGTTGGAAGACCAAAGGAATTTATCCAAAAAGATTTATTTATTCCATGTAGATGGCTGTAAGTTGTGTGCGTAGGTGTTCGCTATTTGTGATGGACAGGAAATGGAGCGTAGAGAAAAGAGAAGCTAATGTATAGTATAAGTATATTGAGGGGATATGGGAAATTCGACAAGCATGTCATGTGGCAGTGTAGATTCAACCAAACTGGAAGACAAGCCGCAGAAAACGGTTGTGGCTTATTGGCTTCCTGTAATGTCAAGGCTAGCTTACTTGATTAATGGTTTTTCAGTTGATACTAGACTGCAGCATTGTAAAAATATCATTTTTCTTTAAATTACGTGCAGTTGAAGTGGTAAGGGGGAATTAGCCCTGTTTGGACAATTTTTTATTTAATTTAAAATTCCAAATAAATAAATATGCCAGCGTTTTAATTTAAACCCATGCTTTAAGTATGATGCTGATGTCACGGAGGGATTTACGTAATAAATAGGATTTTGAAACGATTTTGGAGGAAATGTTTTAATAATTTGTCAAGCTTTCGACTACAACTGCAGTCTTCTTCAGGACAATCTAATAGTTTACAATCAACTTAATTAATACATATGGATGTTGCATTAATTTTCATCATATGAAAAGAACAAAGTTTTTAAGGATGACAATGTAGTACTTTGTTTACCTTCGAACGATGTTTGTACGATTTACGTAATGATTTTGATATTTTTATTATATCCTAATTTGGTCAGTTTGTCGGATTAAAAATTATTATCGTTAATTTGATCTTGGTCTAGGTTTCGCAATCAACTTATTCATTTGGATCAAAATAAGTTGACTAATTTGTGTCATTTAGTATTAGAAAATTGGTTCACAGAAGACCAAGAATAAAGGTTTGATTGCACTTTGTCAGTACATTTGTACTACAAACTTTGTAGTAGGTAGATACTATGCTATATCGTTTTAACTTTTGTAAATGCATCATGAATCATGATTATGATGAGTCGTAATTGTTAATGCGTTTTGATTCAACGTACTGGCTTTCTCTTCTTTCTATCTTTCTCTGCATGGCAAAAAGCATGACAGATAATGATTCAGGTTACCTTTTCTCTAATATGCGTCACAATTTTCAACTTAAATACATGAGTGCATTCATAGTGGGGGGACCTTTAAAAAAAGTACTGGTAAAACTGCACCAGAAACTTTTTCTAGCTACGATATTTGAAAATGTTGTTTACGCCGTTTTTCCTATAGAAAAGACAAAGACAAAATCAACAAAGAATTGATTCCTGTGAACAAGGATTTAAAAACAAATTTTTTTACAGGAACAAATATACATCAAATCGCCAAATAATGTTTGGTTACAGTTTATACATAGATGTAAACTCAATTCTGGGGTGTGATAATTTATGGCAGCTTTCTCCTTTTCCTCTAGCTGAATTATTGCTTTCATAGTCTACTTCGTGCTGCATCCCTATACACTGTTTTTCATCCGCTTCCTGCCTACTTCCGTACTATTATTGTTGTAACATGTTTGACAGTGTACTTACTTGCGTCTTGCTCTAGTATTTGACCTGTACTATGGTTTAAATAAAATAAAAGCCTTAAATGAAATAAAATATCATGACATCAGAAAGGGGACAGCGTGTTCAGTTTTTAATGCCGCGTTGAAAGTACATAAGCTTTCTACTGTTATAATTCTCACTTAACATCTAAGTGGCCAGCAGTCACTGGTTTATCGTTATTTAGAGATGCTCCTCACTACTGCCCTCGCCCTCAGTGCCCTCAAGAGGTTGGCCTTGCAGGTGGCTACACAATCATGAATAAACTATTACAATTTAAATAAAATAGTGAGCATGTAAACCAAAATAGGAGGCGTACATAATATTACCTACTAGTTATGACACTAATGTGGTTGACAGTGAACAGAATAAGTTTTTCTCGACGATGAGAAAAGACGTAGAGCAAGACAAACCACAAAAGCAAAGCTTCTCTAGTCTCGCACACAACCAACATCATGAGCAGTTGTATCAGAACCACAAAAGTAGATGGAGAAGATACAAGACAAGAGAAAGTACTTAATGGGCTACAGCACTACAGCTTAAAAACCACCATATCATGTATACCAAATTATTATTTACTCTACTACAAGAAACCATCCATATTTTATATAAAGACACTTTTGAACATTACAATATTATTAGTCTATTTTCCTTTACTCTGAAATTATTTCGGTTTCCTGTATCCATAATATACCATCATACTTATACATATTACCAAACTAAACTGTATTTATTTATAGTGACCTACATATTATGGCAACGTACGTGTGTGTGAAGAAATCTAAACTATACTCTTGTGCTGTTCGTTCGTCTGACAATACTCCTCTGTTGCTCGTGAATTTTAATAATTTGCGAAAGCCTGTGAGAATGCTCTACTGGTACGGTACGGTAGACACACGCCACGCATCTCTTTTGTACACATTTATCGAATAAACGAAACGAAAGTAGAAGAGATAGTAGTTGCACTACTTACTATAGGTGAAGTAAGGAATCGTGATAGCTATAGCGAGGGTTTTACATTACACATCATGTCATCTTATGGAATGGAACTTACTCTCCCATTTCCATTTTCTTTACCATACCACACACTAGAGAATGAAACTGTGGGTGAGGTTGATGATGATGATGATAATCATCATCATCTTCATGATAGTTGATATAAAGGATGAAACTATGAGTGGTAGAAGTAGTAGTATCATGATCTCGATGATAATGTGTACAAAGGATAAAGTAGTTCTTCAGCTAAATTACTTGCCCTTTCTCATGAAGGCTACGATGACGATCAAGCTGATGGTGGCAATGATCATGATGATGATGATGAAAAAGGAGTGAAGAGAAAGGCCAGAATAATAAATAGAAAAGTGTCTCTTGGAAGATGTCTGGAATGAATCATTGTGTTGGGTGTAAAAGAACGGAAGCCAGGGATAATATTCCTATGCATTTTATGTAGTCATTGTGTTGATGATGACGACGGTCGTCGTGGTGTGGTGGCGGTATGGTCTCTTATTGTTCTTCACTTTCTTTTGTATTTTAACTTTCAAAGCTGTTTAGTATAACATGATGCTTATATATACGCTGACAGTGGTACTGCTGTGTCTATTACTTATTCAGAAGCACAATAACCGTACAACAGAGGAAAACACCACCACGCCACGCTATTCCATCATGCCATTATCCTCTTCTACGAAACACCATCGCATACATGCGCTAGAAAAAGAAGAATGGTGGTAGCAGCAAGAAAAATTATTGTGAAAGTATTTTGAAACGTTAAAAGTAAAGGCGAAAAGAATTAAGTACTGCTTACTTTCTTTTTCACAACAGCTATATGCTTGCTTCTTATTTCTTTTCTTGTCGGGTCACAGCCATAGCCTTCATCACGGATGCCGCTACGCTATCGCGTAGCCTTCATTATCATGCGGGCTTTGGGACTTAAAACAAAAGAAGACGCGGGGAAGAGGATTTTTTAGGAAATTATTATGTGCTTTGTTGTACTTACATATATTAAGTATACTACACTACTCAAGCTGTAATGAGAACTGAATGTTTAGTGCACTGTACGGGTTTTTGGTACATGAACAAAATTGCTGCCAACCAGGAAGAGTTCTAAGGTGTTAGTCAAGTCACGTCCTGGACAAGGTGGAATAGGTTGTCAGTTTCCATTATTTACGAAATATACAGGTGAAGGAGCAGAAGATATTATGTAAACAATATCAGGTAAACGTTAGCTATGGACAGACACAACAAACAACGACTGTAACAGTAAAAAAATCTATGCTTCTTAGATGAAACCTTTTTTAACTATTGGTAATCAACTAGCGTCAAAATTTGAGTTCAATCACCTTAACCTCGACCATCACCTTTGATGCTCTCCCAACAACAACTGGCATTAAGTATGCACAACGGCAGTATATACATGTCTTATGAGTTGGCTCGGTACTTAACCTATTTTCCGGTCTCGATGTTTTTTCTACATTTTATGCTTTATTGCAAAAAATGTAAAACTAACTACAAGTTATAGGAGGTGAACTTCATGACTACAATACTTTATAGATCTACTCATGAAGATAGTGATGACAAGGAAGCGGAACAGGAGGAGTTGATTGCTATTAAGAAGATTTACTTTCTCTGCTTAGCTCGGAAAGATTTGCTTTCCCGATTTTTCTCTTTGCTTTCAACTGAGACTTTTTCATACGAAAATTTATTTCCCATTAGAAACGTATGCTGTTGTTGCCGCTGCTGCTGCTGTTATATTCACAAAATAAAGTGAAGCGAGTTGGGAAAGTGAAGTTCAGGATATAAATTGCACGCGTGGAATTGAAGCTAAAACCAGGAAAGGTGGTGGAGGATACCCGTGCTAAAAGCGCGTGCATTTAACTTTAAGTAAATACATAGGTGGAAAAAATATCGAAAGCCTGAAAGTTCGATGAGTTCATTAGTAAATTATTCAATGTGAAAAATATCGATCAATTAAATTCAGCTTATTACAAAAGTATCAAAGAGGTCAGACTACATCTACAATGATAGGTTGAGAGATGTTGATTTCTTGGTGGATTCCTTCACTCCATACCTGAACTATCAGATACAATAAGTAATATAATACAGGATACAAGGGTGCAACGTTGTAAAAAAAATACGATTGAATACTTAGGCAGTAAAGATTTCTAGTAGTAAATTTATAAAAACGCTTCTGACAAAATGCTGAAAAATGATTCCGTCAGTGCTCTTGACACATTTCAGTTGATCTACGGCATATTATACTAAATTGTTAGATCGCTATAAAACTGTTGTAAGATTTTTTAAGCAAGAATGAGTGAGAGAAGGATAATGAACACGCATGCATATGCATGACATTTCAGAAATTGGGCAAAAAATTCACATGAATATTTTTTATACCACTGAAAACAATGTCATGCATGACATTCACACCAATCCAACCATACAAAGTTAACTTAAAACCGAAATCCGAATAGAGAATAGGTATATACTTTCATCAAGCAAGTCATCTGAAAATAACAAAATAGGCAGGCAGACAGACAGAGACGTGTTAATTATAAAGAATGTAACACAGGATTTTCCCTTTGCCGTAACAGTTCATTCACTTCTTCCACCTACACGACCTCTTTTCCACTTTTTATAATAATAGCATACTTTCATCTTTCCATTGGTTTTGAAACAAACGTGAAACCTTCGTAAAACTAAGACTATTTAAGGCACAAGGAAAGCCAGTTGATAACGCAGTGTTCGAGAAAAGGCATTAATATACATTTCATTGTCAGGACTATTCAAATTTGGGAAATCCAGGAAATGAACCTGTCGGCTGCTTGCTTGGCTTTGGCTTGATCCTTCTTTTCTCTTTTCTTGTCTCTCACGTTCATCCACCGTCATGTATAATACCGCCTGGAGTGTACATGAATTTCTAAAGCTTATTTTGCATACAAGTAGCGTTTTCGCTCGTTTCTAGTGACAGTATATCAGCTTTTTACTTGTTCCTTCGTTTCCTCACATTGATTCAGATTGGTTCCTGACTTGGTTTTGTCCGCGGTGTAAAGTGTCTGTTCATGTCTGTGAATCTATGAATTTGGTCGAATAGGTGGACTTTCAAAGGTATAATATATTTTATTTCACGGACACTTAATGCAAAACAGGACGGAACGAACTTGTGCTGAGACTTCTAATGTATTGCATAATTATTGTGTATAATCATTTCACTTTCAATCTGGAATGCAAGCTACTGACTCGACCTTGCTTTTCTGTATTTGTTTAGTAACAGTAGGAAAGAAGAGAAGGCAATCCTTTCACTATACAAGCGCTCAGAGATGCTCCAACACATTTTATAGCTGTGAACGACGATGGATAGATGAGTAGACGAACACCAACTTCTAAACGGGAGCCAATAATAAATCAGAAAAAGTGTTAGTAGAACATAGTATTAGTCGAATTTTTCTAGTCGAAAAATGCTTGTCGAAGACTTTATACTAGACGAAAAATGCTTGCATTTTTCGACTAGAAAAATTCGACTAGTACTATGTTCTACTAACACTTTTTCTGATTTATTATACCGACCCCTTCTAAACACGGATTAGTACATGGAAGATTGGATATTTTGTTTACAAAATTGTTATGCATAAATGTAAATTCATTCACTCCACAGAATAAAAGAAATTGAAAACGCACCACTTGTATTTCGCTGCCTTTTTGTCACAACTATAAATTTCTACGCTCGACACTCTGTGACAACATTTTTTGCTTCAGAGATAACTCAGATTTCAACGTTTTCAAGATGCGGTTGAATGGCATGATGATGAACAATGTTGTAAAAGGGAGCAGCGAGAGTAGAAATTTACAAGTACAACAAATGGTGTAACACGAACCATGCTATATGACACTTCCATTTACGACTCCTCCTAGTATAGAACAACGCCAAGTTCAGTGGGAAGTAATATTACTACGTAAGTTAAAACAACAGAAAATTTTCCTTTATGTTTATTGAAATGTGATAAAAAGGTTTGCATTGTTAAACAGCAAAATAGTATGCATTGCACCCTGGCACGGGCAAAAGGCATTTGGAAATTGTAATGAGCGAACTTCCCTTTTTACTTAATCTTGATGGCGATTGTGATGAACTTTGGAAACAAGAAGTGGCTGTTTTAAGGCAAATGCAGAAGAAACTTGTGCTATCGTTTTTTGCTTATTCCTTTTAATTATTTTGTTTGCTGTAGTGGACTTTCAGTTAGTGAGCTGATACAATTTCTCCACAGCTCCATGTAATAAATAATGCATTACACGACAGATAGTGACACTCTTGTTTGGCGCAAACCATTCTACTAAAACGCACCAACATCAAAGCACTCACACTCTAAAATTCCTCTTTTTGCTTGTCCTCTGCTTATTTTTTTAATGTGAAAGTTGTAGACTTTTGATTCTTATCATTTGTACTTTACAACTCTTCCCTTTGTTTTTCTTTCCTGCTAAATCAGCGTGCTCTCATCAAGTCGGATGACAATGCATGGAAAAGTAGAAAACGGTGAAAGATTTCTAGATTAGAGAAACAAGAAGACGAGGGAGGACACAGACAGAACCGTACATGCAGAAATGGCTAGAGAGATGATGACAAGACTTGTTAAAATGTAGGACAAATACAGCATGGCCCGTGCTTTCGCATTACTACATTGCTTCAATTTTCTCAACTTCTTTTTACTTCTTAGTGAATAGTCCATTAAGATTTCCTTTCTAGACAAAAGTGCGGAGAGGAATGTACAACGCATACTAAATAAGCAGCAGCAGCATCATCGTACTATCAACATCAAGTTTCGTGTGTGGGAAGCGTGTCTCATATGTACGAAGAGATTTTTCCTTTTTCCATGATTTAAAAAAATGCATACAAAAAATCACATGAAGTAAAAAGGTATCTTAAAATCAAATGTAAATAAGTCTGCTGAAATTCTCTTTCAATTCTAATTTGCCCATGCTCTGAGTCCAGAGAAAAATCACAAAAAATACAGCAAATTAGGTTAAATGATATTAGGGCAGAGATTATGTGTACATAGTGTACCGAATACTGTATTTTTATCATCATGCAAAAAGTATCAATCAGATTCCCAGTATAAAAGGTTCACTGTAGAGTTGACTTGTAGTTAATTATTGGCATTGCTTATAATTGGAACATTGACCTTTAATAAGATAAGACTTTAGATCTGCATGAAACTTAAAGTAAGTGCAAACTCAATCTGTAATTCAACTCTCCAACGACACTCAAACTTTTTATAAAATGTTTCGAATTTGTACAATTTTAGATATTAAACAGCTTCCAAGTTCCAGGTTGGCTACAATTGAAATGATACACTCTCCCAGATTTTAATTAACAGTTTGTTTGCTTCTGAAGGTATTTTATTTATTTTTGCATTAAGAGTAAACAAATTGATAGTCTCTACCAAAACTTTTTGTCAGTTGCAACTGAATTATGAATTTCCAGGTTGGCTACAATTGAAATGATACACTCTCCCAGATTTTAATTAACAGTTTGTTTGCTTCTGAAGGTATTTTATTCATTTTTGCATTAAGAGTAAACAAATTGATAGTCTCTACCAAAACTTTTTGTCAGTTGCAATTGAATTATGAAATTCAATAGTACAGCACATTCATCTTACATAAGAACAATATTATGCATAGTCTTTCTTTTCTCTGAAAGTCTGTCACCATCTGTTGTTGAAATAGCGTAAATTGTATCGTTTGCAAAGATATATGCGTGTCATAATAATCCTACTTGGAATTTTTATCGTTCACAATTTCTTTTAAGTTTTGAGAAAATCAGGCCACGGCCAGAGTGCGAAAACATTGAAAATATTATCATTTCTGTATTTTCTGAGGATGTGACCAAAATAAATATTTTATTTATAAGCTGAAAAAAATAAATGAGAATATTATGCTGATGTCTTAATACAGCCACTGCACTGTTGTTTTCTCTTAATTTAAAATTTTGTTCTTGCTTCTGGTATGATGCACTCTTCTTCTTAGTATGTGCATGCATTACAATGGTAATCTGGTATAATGCATGAGTGACCTGGAATTCAAATGGCTAAAAAATATTATACTGCAGTACATGTGCAGGGAGTACTGATGACTGTGTATGCTAAAGTGAAAGTACTGCAGCACACATTTTTGTCCTCTATCCAGTCGAGTTTCCTCTACTTTTGTGTTGTCTGCGTCGTCTGAGATAGGTGCATATGAAGGCCATCTTTTTGCCTTGATATTACATTGAATACATATGTATGACTGGAAGGAAAACGGATGTAGGCCTTTGACGTGCTCATAATGTCACAATATTAAGGGCAGGCAAGGTCCCACATTTTAATAAACCCTTTCCTAACTTTTTTCATTCAATCTTTCAGTGTTTCAGGTACATTTGATCTTCCATCATATGCATGCTACATAGGTGTATTTTTACATGACTAAAATAATATACGTACAAATATATGATGCTGGACTAAAGAAAACCGTTTCAAGCTCTTACATGTTTAGTGTTTAGAAAGAAAAATCGAAAAAAGAGGCTTCCACACCACCATACAATAATGATATGCTGAAGAAACTTCTTAGAAATGTACCATTTTTTCTAAAATTCAATTTGTCAAGACGGAAGCTGGAGGTGGGTGGCATTAGACATGCAGCTATTCAGTATCGATGATGATCATACTGCAGAGATTTTGGT
>JAHZMZ010003462.1:0-20448 GCA_027743805.1 Lepidocyrtoides sp. E14 | reverse complement strand
TAATATGCAGTAATTATGCAGTAATATGTATAATTATATGAAAGGCAAAATATTATAATCCCTCCAATAATAATAATAATAATCAAAGAAATTTACTACAGGTAGTCTGTAGCATTTTGAAACAATGCAATAGAATTAGACATTCCGCTAATTGTACACTATGTATTCTGTACTAAATAAAATGTAACAAGGACCAGAACTTTCATAAAAAAAAATAAAAACCACAAATATTTTCATGGTTCATGTAGCATGATATTGACAAAACATACATTTTGTGGTGACCAACAATAAGTACATACACTCTTGCAAATGACGGATTGAACTCTTGTATTTTGTTCCGGTTATACATACGAATATCGTACAAAATGAAATAAAGTAAGACCACACCTTGCATTTTTACACAGAGCCGGAAAATGGTAAAAGGAATTTATCGGAAAATGCACAAAGAAAGCATAAGCACTTTTGTGTGGTCGTAAAAATCTATATGATGGAAATGTATGCAGTATTCCAAAACAATCGATAAAAGCATTATATTATGTGTAGAATTCTGTTATACAATGTGTAGTTGTGTAAACATCAACGATGAAAATACAACAAGAAAGGATATTAATGTTGAAATGCAATCAGAATAATAATTCAATAGGGAAATCATCCCATCATCATTACTATTATCGTTGTCAGTGTACAACATAGAAAACTAATGAGTTTGTGATTCCATTTATTTTGCAGACATGCAATATGTGTATATACTAACCTAATAATAGATAATAGCTACGTATATATGGAATATTATGATAAAAAAGGGAACTCCAAAATGGCATATTATCCGAATGTACTAAAGGAACTTAAATGAAGATATAGAGATTATAAAAGTACTATAACACCGTGATTCTTTCACAAAGTGTTATAAATAATGCAATGTGTGCTGCTCATTCTATTTAGGAGAACATGAAAACGAGTAAAATATTGTGAAGAATCTACCTCCAACTACAACAACCATTTATTTCATTTGAAAATAAACGAGAGAAAGCCAGTGCGAGAAATGATTAATTTCCGCAATCATGGGGAGCCCCAATGGTTGTCGGGTAATCGATTAATAAGCACTTCCGTCTGTCGCTTTCCACGCTCTAACAGTATAATATATGTATCTACTACGTGTCTACTAGTTGGAAATGTTCATATCAAAAAGTGAGTTTCCTACATGCATAAGGTTATAAAGAAAGTGAATGAATTCAACGGAAAATGTTCCCCAGTGAAATTTATTCATATATAAAGAGAGAGATGTCCAATAGGTGCTTAACGTACCAATGCGTAGATTTATCTAGAAAGTTTTAGGTTTTGTCATATAATATGACTTCATGGTAAAAGCTTGAGCTTTTCCAGTATCTTACTTTCACTCTCTGGAATGCGCCCATGTGGTCTTGTCTAGAAATGCTGTCTTTGCAAAGCATTAATTATAATGAGGCAAATGCTCATCTCGCTTTTATTACTACTGCGAGTAACATGTACTTTTTCGCCTCATTGATTATTATGAGTCATGTGGTAAAAGCATATGACGAAGAAACAACAACGACATAGCTTCAATCAAATATTAAATGTTGTGTTATTATTGCTTGGTATAGCTGCCTAACTTTCAGTAGCACACACAAACCAAACTTTTTTCTGAATACTAAGAATGAAACTTTTTTTTCAGCTACATTGGGTTAATATATACGACTATCCTCAATTGGTTGCAAATAAAAAATGTACCTAGCAGTGGTTAAACAAACTTTTTAACTCTCTTCTGATTTCAACGGTTGAAAACCTGACTGCCTGTTTACAGTATAACACACACAAAATACGAGCGAATACGATAAATAGGACAGTGAATTTATTCAGCAAATGAGGACCATTCAGGTAAAGTAAATTGAAATCGCTAATTTTTAGCTAATTGTCCAAATAAAGTAATTAAAATACGTTAAGCGTACATAATTACTTTTAAATTCGTGTGTTAGAATTACCTGACTAATGCTTAAAAACTGTCACATTCAGCGTTTTAACCAATCCTAATAACTCTATACAACGAAAACTGTGAATCGATAATTAGCTGACAGCAGGATTTACTGCTTTTCTTCGGAACATATACATACAATCACAACCAATTTACAAACAGCGTGTTCATCAAGTGCAATCTTTCTCCTTGTAGTTCATATCAACTATAGCAATGCGGATGGTACCTTGTACCTGGACATTGTAGAATATGATGATGATGGTGATGACACAATTGCAGTAAAGTTCACTCCTCCAAAAAGCTGCACATAATTGAACGTCACATGCATGCACAGCTACAAGTGTTTGCTAACATCAGAAGAAAGGGGTGGAAATCCGTGTATAATGTACTGAAAATGAAGGCTGTATTTGGCAGACGTAATGTGAAGTAATTTCACTTGCTTTTCTACCAAACCATAATAAAAGCTAAAAAGGAGAAAGCAAACAAGCCTTCCAGCACAGTTTGGTACATAACACACACCACTACTACCGCCACCACTAGTTCTAGTATGGAGTGTAATATGTAGTAGTAGTTTTAGTTGTACTGTAGGAACAGCACAGAAGTTCTTTACAAGTTACAACACACAGTCCTCTAAATGCCTGATACTTACTTTCTCTAGGGTAAAAGTAATTTGGGACTGATTCATTACTTTACTCACTCTACGCGTTCTCTGCTGCTAAAAAGTCCATGTTTCCACCATGTCTACTTTCCCATTCTTATATATAATGGGAGGAAGCAGAACAGGAGGCTTTGTAGTTGTACTATTATAACGCTTTTTGTTTCCACTTTCCTCTACTATACGTATGTAATTTACTCAGATTATGTCAGAGAGTGGCCGTGAGGTCAGCCTAGAACACTCCATCTATTCTCATTCCTTCTGTAAGCCGCTATACCCACTTGATCCATCGAAAATGTATGTTCTGCAAGCTTTTGTCTGCAGCAGATAGATATACATACATATAAGCATATTTATTCGTTCGTTCTTTTTTTCATTTTGCGGAATACAAATTGTAAGGCTGTGTGAGGATGATTACGCTGGTGATTTGTTCCGTTTCGCGTTCTCTACCTTGTGCCCTAATGAAATCAGACTTTCTTTTTTTCTTTCCGGTGCTAGTCACAAACTTCCATAAATAAGCTTGACTATTGTTCAACTAATAATATGGCATTCCATATGAGCGTTAACACAAACGTACTCATTTTAGGCCAAGGCAGAAATAATTTCATGATAAACATTTTTGGGTGCGTTGTCGTTAATAAGTAATTTGGGATCTGTCTACACCTGAAAACATCTTTGTCAATATGCACAATTCATAACTACAATAGAATCACTTGTAGTAAGCGAGTGGTCTTGATTTGATTGCCAATAAAGAGTTGTACTGTTGGAGAGTCAAACAAATCCGTTTCGGTGAAGCAAGTTACGAACGACTGCTTTGAAGGGAACGCTACGTTTCATAATAGAGAGATCCTACTTGAGTAAATAGAATTACCAATTTGTTGTTCAGTACTACTATGTACATATGTCATAGTACTGAACTGTCAGGCTACACAAGAATTTATCTACAAAAATCGCGATGAAATGAGAAAGTGAACTCCTCGCTTTTAATCACTTAATTAAGTAATTAAAAAGATTTTGCTGAGACAGCGCTCACACGACATTTTTGCCTCTTGGCTGATTGCTTCTGCTTAGTTTGCGTTTTCAATAGCTTGCTTTAGGCCTTTTGCTGAGTTGTGTCCCTGATGCTTGTAGTAGAGAATTTTCATTTGTGAATGCTACACTTTTCCGTCCCGCGAGATTAATATCTTTGTCCCAGTTGCCCTACATTGTTTCCCTACTAGCACTTCAACTTGAAGTTAAATTTAAGTTGCAGGCATCAAACAAGAATAAAGGAAGGGATGCATTCATTTCCATCTCAAAGTTTTTGTAAAACTTAGTTTTATGCATCCTTAAAATGTAAGATTTAGGTAAATTGATTATTATATTGTTAGTAAGATATAAAGTTAGCATACCCAATATCCTGTTTGATATCCAACTTATTGCGCTTTTCAAAAAAGAAAGTAACTGAAGCATTTTACCCAAATTATAAACTATTTTTAGTGAAGCCCTTCAATTGCAATGCCCATTTTTTCCATTAATAATTGCGCACACAAAGTAGCAATATAGAGTCTTTAAACAGAGGCCATAAACGACTAGGTACATTACACAGTTTATTTTCCCACAAATGCCACCTCTACAATACAACAACGCTCATCACCGTTTTGTATACCTCACACATTAATTACGTAGATATTCTAATGCCAACAAAGTATAAAAAAGCAATTCTCTGTATACTGCTTATTATTCGCATTATTATGATTGCGAGAAGTATACTAGTATTCAGAGAAGAGGTGATCAATAATTTCCTGCCGCATGAAAGCCAGCAGGACTAGTAACAAAATGAAAAGTTGCAGGCAACTCACGAAATGGCATGATAACAATAATAATAATGATGCCGATGATGGCACTGTTTGTCTACCAGAACAAGTTCCAAATACACTTTCGGAACAAGGCATGTGTTTGCTTTCACCATCTATGGTTTCCTGTCCTTTCCTGTGTTGTGTAGACGGGAAAACTAGGAATGGATGAGAACCACGTTGCGCTCTGCTTGATTCCTTTTTTCTAATATGCACATACTAATATAGCAATTATACAACATTCTGTTTCACTGCACAGCATGAGACCAACATAACACCATAATTTCATTGCTTGTTTTGTAAATACATACACTAAGCTATGTGTACGGGCCAAGCGAATTCCTCTCTTTTTTTGTACATTTTTGTACTGTGTTGTAATTGGTTTTTAGTTAAATGACAAAAAGTTCCAGCTAGCTATTGCGTAGGTATATACAACCAAGTTGACAAAGGAAATGGACGCAATCATGGTGTAATTGCTGGAGTAGGAAACAAAGCTAATATGTAGCAAGAGTATTTACTTGTAATTATACAAATAATAGCACTTGCATAGATACTCTTCTTGGATGCAGGTTCTTAATGAGCTTGTACTATATTCTAATTTTCAAACTGGTCAACTTTTCTTTTGTACACAGCTTTTTATCAAAAATTCATGAACATCCCTTATGTATATAGATACTTACGATTATTCGTGCTCTTTACAGTCCTAACTCAATAGTATTCCTGTAATACTGCTGCTTTAATTTGCACAATTGTTAAATTTTTCATAGTTTGTGTCCTTTTGTATAAGCAAACCAAATTGTTTTCAATTTAAAAAGTTATTAAACACATACAACATTACCAATGTGTCTTNAAACCAAATTGTTTTCAATTTAAAAAGTTATTAAATACAACATTACCAATGTGTCTTTTTTTTGTAGGGAAATGAGGAAAGAACAATAATTGGGAATTGAGTTGATATCCTAGCTAGGCTTTATGAAACATGTCACAAACAGAATGAATGCATACTTTTTACCTTTTTAAAAGCTTCCTATTTTTATTGATAAACATGCATGTAACCTTATTTTTTTTACTAATGTTAAACAAAATGTCAATCCTGTGTGTTTTGAAAAAAAAAAATGCTTTCAGCCAGCGGTATCCGTTTTGTTTTGCTCACAAGTTGAGTGGTTGGTCTAACAAGCTATTATCATGTTATCTTTTATCTACTTGTGTGCGTGTCATGTAATATACGTGTTATATTCGAGTAACCGCCCGCTGTCGGTAACAAAACTAACAAATTTGACGACCCAGGCCGTCGACGAGGAGGCTATCGGTAATTCTTGATACACCTATACGTTATGTTGTGTGTCGTTTTTCGATTAAAGTTGTTGAAGTACTCTTACGTATGTTTCTTCAAAACAATTATTATCATAGTATCGAAATTGCAGAGACACACGTCGTCATTTCAGTGACGGTTTGTCTGAAAAAACGGCAGTAAGAGAAGCAACAAAAACTATTTGATCCGTAAGTTGAAAAATGAATAGAATCTGGTCATTAATTGGGTAATATTCGAATAAAAAATCATAACTAATGGAGGAGGACAGGAATTGTTTCAATATCGCTACTTTGCCACCTTATTTTTAATCAATATAAAAATAATCCCAAATTGACACCAAAATTGATGGAATGTGTTCGCATTTTCTAAAGTAAGGATAGGCAAAATATACGTATGTAGTAATATTTAAAAAATGGAAGTATGCTGCTATTTTAATGACATATTTAACTAATTTTTTCCCGATTAAAAACTTTTGTTGAACGAAGTTTTGCGAACTGTCAGGTACTGCGCCTGCTACAACATATTTTTATAACACAGCATGTATAATATGCACATTTTATGCTATTAGTAACTTTCCAAATTGAAATACAAAGGGAGTACCAACATACAAACTTACTTATGAGAAAGTGTGTATTTTACTCTCTCGATAACAATCAAATAACGGCTTTTATTACATTAACCATTTCTTTCATCACATCAACATTACCTCGTCACTCCTCTTGAAGCTCCTTCTTAGACTAAAGGCGTTGAGCCACTGTGGTTAAATGCGTAATAATAAGTTACCACTACACAACAATTCCACATATTGTATGCCGCATATGCCCAAAACAGCTTCTTAAATTATTCAGCAACCAATTAGCTTTTGAAGGAACAATCTAACATGTACGGCGTTCTTTCCTATTGATGATGGTAAATCCTAGTTTGTAGTAGCCATAAAAGAAGCAGCGTATATTTCTTTTATGTATATTTGTTTTTTTTCTCTGGTAGTAGAAGTATTCGAGTACTGCAACTCACAATAGGAGGATTCTATATCGATAATGATAACAAGAAAAAAGGGTGGAGAGCAAAGAATAGAAAACTAAAGTGAAAAAAATACATCTAAGTGAATCAAACAAACTCACTCTCTTGCACTTCACTCTGTTCTAGAACACAGCACAGCAAAATACGTAATGTAACATTAGTTCGCATACTGGTGAAAGCTGGGAAAAACACAAAGAAATAATGTAAATGTAAACACGTACTGTAATACTAAAAGCTACTATATAGACATATAGCAGCTGCGGCTGTACATTATGGTTGTGTTCTGCTTGTGTGTGTTTACGAACAAATATAATAGCATTCATGTACAGGAACACTAAACACTGGTATAAGAAGACATGGTAGAAAGAAGAAAAGGAAAAGAGAAAGAAACGTATTATTATTGGTTTGTCCAAGAAAATTGACAAATTCAATTACTCTAATGTATATTTAACTACTTTTCTTCGCCCTCTTTCCTTTTTATGCGTATGTCCACTACCTGACATGTTTCACAATGGATTTGCCTCCGATGTATCTAGCAGCCCTTTTGAGCAATCAACCTAAGATAAATATCTTAACGACATGCTTGTACAAAAGCTTTGAATTCGCACTTGGTAGACAATGTACAGCATCGGCATACGCATATGTTTACTTGGGGATTTATTTAACGTGCATTATATCCCTTTCAACTTACAATTAAGGGCATGACAGACAAGACATAATTCACTTATTTCCATACAGTAAATTTTATGAAAAAAACACTAATAAAAACTTGAGCCACTACATATATACTCACTTATTGTGCCTGCTCTTATAGGGTACTAGTAAATCAAAATTTGTTTCAGTTAAACATCCTTTTTTATGAACAAGATAATGGAAATGTAAATTGTAAATTTAGCAGTTTATCCTCTTGTGAGTCAGTCACACCTTCTGTTACTTGAGAGAGTAAAAGCTGACAATACTGCTATTTTGGGGGGTAATGCGACAAAATGCGAACTTGTAAAAAAATGATGCATTTTTTATGCAAAGGTGGATAACTGGTGATCCGTTGGCTGACAAAAGAATGATACTGTGTTTTTTTTTCTTTTATTTAGTCTGCAATGTTATCATGTACTGATGTACTACGTGATTTAGCAAAGTTCACTTGGCTTATATAGTTAGCCGGCTAAAATTATTGTTTTTATTCGAATGCCATAGGGCATGCGGGAACTGACAGACAGGTCCAAGTTTTACTTTCACTTTAAGTGGCAAGGATGACAGAATGTGGATTGAGTTTATGGCATGGATGGATGGAGCTCTTTAAACGAAAGTATAATACTGCGAATGGTTCTTGCCTTCACAGTTTTGTTTTCTTACGCTCCGTCGAATACTAAATGAGTTTGTGAGCAAGATGCTGATAAACTGAAGCAGTGTACGATGCAGTGTACACTTAATAGATCTCTATGTTCTATTGTGTTTTTACTTGGCACTCTTTTATCAAGCCAATATGCACTATGCATACAACTGTACTGGGAAGTGTTACTTCAAAAGAAGAAACTGTGCGGCTTATATTGCATTTATAATCTCTTCAGGTCAAGCCTATATCTGCTTACTTCGGCATTTTGCTTCACACTGAAAACAACTGAACTGTAAGCAAGAAAACAATAACCGCATTTTTTCTATGTTCTATAGTTGTTGCAAAAATGTTTTAGTTTCAATTGAATTTATGACTGCTGCACTAATAATGCTTATAAAACCGATGAAATTTCGGGACCCGCAATTAGCTTTAAAACAGGGTCGCAAGGTCAGCACAAGCATTTTTTGCATATGATTTTTTAGTACTAGTTTTAAAAGACGTCCATCAACTACGTCCCATACAAGCCAGATTGAAATAAAAGCAAAAATTTACCAAATCCAAGCCGTCATTTATGCATTTTTGTTCTTTAGAAAATAAACTACTGTTGGAAACAAGCCGACTTTACATGTACTCTTGTGTACACTCTCTGATGACATGTATGGAAAAATGTCGTGTTCTTCTTTGCTGCTGGGCTACACAAACCAAAATCATCATCATCATCATCATCATACCTACTACTAGATACCATTTTTTTCTCTTTTTTCACTGTTTCTGATAACGAAATATATACAGTAAACGAGTACAACAGTGAGACGGGGGAAAAGGCTACACACCAAAAGACATGCTAAAATACACAAAAAGAAAGTGAAAAGACACAATTTACTTTACTTACTTTGAAGAACCCAGCAGCAACTATAATAGTAGTAGTAGTAGTAGCCTGGTCACAACAACAGCAAGTCTTCCCTTGTTTCTTTTCTCCTTTTTGGTATGTGGTTGTTGTCGTTTCTTGTGCCGTCAACGACTCTTTAGCTT
This sequence comes from Lepidocyrtoides sp. E14, assembly GCA_027743805.1. Classification (NCBI taxonomy): domain Eukaryota; kingdom Metazoa; phylum Arthropoda; class Collembola; order Entomobryomorpha; family Entomobryidae; genus Lepidocyrtoides; species Lepidocyrtoides sp. E14. Next base: position 11,271 of record JAHZMZ010003462.1, on the reverse strand, counting down.
TTTTTTCTGTTTAGTTTTTGGCGAATATAAAAGGAGTAGTGAGAGTGAGAGAGAGAGTAGCAGATGTAGTGAGTTTCTTTCTTCTGCTCAGAGTATATAATATCGTATCACTACCACTACCACCACCACCACCACTGCTTCTGCCGCTGCCGCCGCCACACACCACTGTAAAATCTATATAATATCGCTTCCTTCAAAAAGTGGTGATATATTCTTTCTCCTCCAAGAAAAGTCTTTGCTTTCGTGTGGTTTTGGTTTAGTAGAGAAAGAAGTATAGTAATAATAATACTTTTCGTTATCTCTTCCCTTACATATGTATATGTAGGTGATGGTGGGTGACTGTCTACTAGAGAAAAGTCATATTTATACGTGTCCTTAAAGATGATACAGTTTATATGTATGAGTGAATGAGCTTTCCCCTCCTCGATCCACACATAACACACACACACACACACCACCGCTCAAGCTCCTCTTGTCTCTTTTTTTTTTTTCTTTTCTGTCTCTTATTCTCCCCGTCTTCTTATGGTATCGTGCCCTTCTTCCCCTGTCAAATCTATCTTTTCACTTTACTCCACCAGCTTTCCCACAACTTGCCAACAGTTAGCTCCTTGTGTTTCTCTTCCTTCTGCTTCCATTGCTTTTACCCATATTGTTACGTGGAGGAGAAAAGAGAGAAAAGACAAAAGAAAATACCCAGGAAAGCAAGACCTCATATAATGCATGTATGATGATACTTCTTAAAGTTCTTTGGTACACCACCGTCAGTATTCACTGCTCAGTATATAGTATGTACCAGTATTCCTTCCTTTTTGCTAGATGGTCGTCCGTTGTAGTGTTTTTTTCTTCTTCTCTTCTTTCTAGCACTGTTTATATGCCACTTTTGCTCTCATACTACTGCCATTATAGAAAAAGTTCCTGTAGGTTTTACTTTGTTATTATTATCGTATCGTATCACCATCATCTCACGACGACGACGACGAGGAGGATGACGATGATGCTTTTTCGTTGATACTTTCACTTTAGAAGTATGCTTCACAGTATTTTTTTTTCTCGCTGTAAGCAGAGCAAGGGATGGTGGGAGTATAATTCGGGGTTGTTGTTATTATTTTTTTGGAGAATTAAAGGAGTAGTAGTAGTAGTAGTCGGTGAAGAATGAACGGGTTTTTCCTTTTCTTTCACCAACCAACGCGGTATCTCTCTATTGCTTACTTAACTCTGTCTGTCGCTTTTACTGCTTCTATGCGAGTTTTTTTTTCTGGTGGTGGTGGAGGAGAAGACGATGATGTCTTTTTCTTTTCTTTACTTTTGCTTGTATAGAAGGAAACTAGGAGTAATAGTACCACTATATTATTTTCTGGTCTTCACAGTTCACTCTCTCTCTCCTCCTGTGTGGTAAATGCCGATCTCCTATATTAATGTTATTATGTGTGGAGGCAAGCCCTTTCCGAGCTAGCTGTTGCTGACACCACTGGGTTGAGATTAGTTGTAGAAAATCGTTCGAGCTGAATTCCCATCACCATTCCTTCATCCTTTCCTTTTTTTATTTTATGTCTCTGCACTCTTTACAGCTAACACTTTTAAGACAGTACATGTATCGTTTATTGTTTAGAGCCATGATGACAGTCCTTTTTGGCTTTCTCCGTTTTACCGCAGGGGGAATAAATATTATCTGGGTTTTTCTTTCAAAATGGATTGTCAGTGAAGGTCGGATTTGAACGGATAATATGATGTATTACAAAGGAGTTTTATGTTTATTAAAAATTCAACTATAGAAAAAAATGTTTCCGCTCTACTTGAGAATGCAACAACGCAACCGTTCCAAATTTTTGAAATTAAGAGACTGAACTTAACTTTTAGTTAAAGTGAGTCAATTCCTTGTTCGGCAAAGTAAACAAAGTACGAATTCCACTTTGAGGTAAGCTTAAGCTGATTTTTTAATTTCATTTTAAAAAAAGCTGACGGTTCTCTTAAACTTGAAAATATTCAAGTCCGGATGCTACACACAAAATACACCAATTTATTTATTACCTGAATGAAATTAAGTGGTTTTACGGAAATAACTAATTTTTATGTAATTATAACATGCTACACATTTATGCTTTTTATGTAATTTATTATGATTGCGATATTTGTGATACTACTAATCAATTTCCAAAATAATATTCAATTTTGAATAATTGAAATCAAATGCTAGAATTACGTGTGAATTTTTATGAAATGAAATGATTGTCAAAATGCTTAAATAATAATGCCAAAATGCTGTGTTTAAGTAAAACAAACATCAATGAACATTTTGTGGAAAAGGTGCTATTATGATGAATAAAAATTAAGCAAAAATTATCAAAAAATAAAATTTTATTACGCTGTTGATTATAAGAAAAAGAACAAACCATTCATTACCTGCATGTTACCCATACTATTGTGCCCTTCAACAGTCACAATTGGCTGGAAACCATATTATGATTACTATCTAGAACTGTATAATAAATGTCCATATAAACCATTTTTGTTAATTTAAAAGATTTCACCGCGCTACCGATTAAAGCTGGAATATTTCTCTATACCAAAACTGAAAACACACTTGAAATTCTCCCGTCCTCGTGTTTACCAATGAAGATTTTTTTTTGCTTTAATCGTAGACTAGCGAAAAATAATTGGAAGGACTCTTGTAGTCTCCTGACGTAATACAACCAGTATTACTAGTAGATAGACTTGAATTGTTCAAAACACGAAATACATTTCAAACTTACTGCTAAAAATTTCAAGATAGTAGGTTGAATTTTCTGCTATAAATGATGACGATCAGCGCTACCATGAGCGGTGTTGCTGAAAAAACTCTTTTACTTTGTTTTTCACTCCACAAGAAAGGTGATTCGCGGAAAGAGAAACACCCGAACCTGACTGAACGATGGAGAAAGACTGACTAACTGCTTGCTTTTGTCTGTTGGGGTTACCTTACATACATGACGACCACCATGGACATAGGGAAAATAACTCGCTGTAGGTTTTTTTCACAGTGCATTTGCCAACCAAAATGTTTATCGACATGGCATTAAAGGCTTCTTGGAGCAATGTCAACAAGAGAAATGGTTTCATTTGAAGTCCTTACCTCCCTCTGCTTTCTCTCAACGAAAAGGCGAACTATTTCTACAACTTTCTCGCTAGAAATTCTACTCGTGGTTGATAGTGTGCATTGTATGTATCATCACCATCAAACTTGCCATGTCATCATGTAACGCTGACTGAATATCGTCGTGATATCACAATATCAGTGATAAAACCTCAATATTTCAAACTGGAATTTTATGCTATGTATGAAATGACGCCGTATTTACAGAAAACTCCGTTAGCTATGACCGATGACAATAAGTTATCTTGAGCTAACATATTATTACATTATGCCATCAGTATGCATTTTTTTCATTCAATGATCTGTAGATATTCCGGATGCCAGCAATGAAACAAATGACGCATGAATAGCAAACAGTAATTCAGAAGTAACGACAAAAAAATTAAATAACGACTCAACCAGCAAATTAAACTTGAAAACAAAATTCTCCAATCTTTATTGCCAATTTTTAATTCATTTCAATAATTGTAATATGCGTATATTGATTTACCAAAAAATTTTGAATTTAGATTATATACACACGTCTGATGCAAAAGAATTCATACATAAAAACTTAAAACTAAAACATCGCAGTTAAATTAATGAGAGATGGAAAGCGATCTACGTTGGATTTCAGACTGTTTTAGTAACCCACGACGAGTTTCCAAATAACAACTGAACCTTTGGGCTTCGGAAGTGATTAGCCTGAGTTGGCCCAACTCTCCTAGATAAAACATGTAAATAGTAGAAATTGTTTAAAATTCTAGACAGGCTTGTATTTAAAAAATATTGGAGAAATTGGTTTCAACCTTGCTAATCGGTTACAATGTAGGAGTTTACAAGTAACTTCCAATATTTCGGAATGTTCCAACCACACATCCAGTGTGGCAAATGTTTTTTCTGGAAATAGCACCAAATCTCCGTGTTTCTCCCATTTCAAAGGAAGTTCTTTCTTAAGCTCATCGTTAAACCAGTGCTCATTACTAAGAATAGAAATTAGTCTGGCTTGAACTTGCTTTGCAACTGCCATTTATATAATATTTGTGTTAAAATGCAAGAATAAAGAAGCTCCAATCCACAATCATTCTCTGTACTTCGGATTAATCGGATAATTGGAGGAACCCTGTTCCACCATGGAACCTTTAATTCGGCACTTTTCTACTTGGTCTAGTTGTCAAGAACGTGAGTACGAGTACACAGTACGTACTAGTGCTATGTACATTGTGCATAAGCACACGGTACGGTGCTTCTACAACAACACCAGTCGCAGTAACACATGTGCTGCTGTGTCTGTAGTCAGTATCCTGATCTAGTAGTCAGTGAATTAGTGAAAAGTGAACTAAGAGGGACAGAGGACTCGTGAACGGACAATGAAAAGTAGATTCCAGTAGTACGAATCTATTGCATGTGGAAAATATTTGCTCGGAAGCAAATATCTGAAATATCGTAAAGCATTTCACGGCATAATGGTGCATTTTTCACTGCCAAGAAAAACGGGAGAATTTTGATCATAATAGTTGAATTGAATGAAAATCAGTGCACTGGGTACTCTTCATTCATTATTTGAAAGAACATCAAAAGGAAAAAAAATCGTGCATTTCGTTTCAAATAAATATGAGAGTGTAACTGTGTAACGCATGAAAAATGATCGACCAATTGACCATTATCCCTTAATATTTTTCCATAATGTAATTTAAAATCGGTGTCTTATTTTTTATTTAAGCGTTATTACAATTTTAGTCATCTTTTTACTTTCTACTTTAAAATCAATTGAAAATTGCGATACTGCGAGTGAATACTAAAAACGTAATGTTTACGATAAATTGAAGCATAGGAAAAATGTCTGAAATTATTTTTTAGCTGTCAATATTTTTCGATCAGTCTTACCCTCCATATATATTTAAAATAATAGTTTTTACCAAAATGAAACAATTCTTGTCAAAATGTACAAAAATCGAAACAATTCTCAAATCTTTTTTCAGCAAAAATATTAGGAACCCTATCGCAGGTTACGTCTTTTAATCAACTTCAGCCAACAACCTCACAGTGGCGTTCCTAAATATTGTCTTTGATTTTTGGGGCCGATTCCACAACCTCTTCTTCCAGGGGATCCATATTTAGGTGTACTTTGTAAACTAATTAAAAATTTAAAAAATAATACTTTTAAGAACAAGTTGGCCAATTCAATATTACATGCACAACCTATGCACATACTATCCACGTTTCATGAACTTGCTTTTATATGACTTACCCTAACTTGTTTAGCTCTGTGGAAGAACAGCATCCTATTGCTGGTGACAGTGTCAGCTTTTCAACCAACTTTCTAATTTCAAATGTAGTACCGCTGAGTGAAGTCGTGTCCAATGCCAATAATGGCGAGTCTTGAGATCTTTCCAAGAAAAAAGTCATGTCTGCCATGTCTTCGTTTGCAATTATTGATTTCCGGTCGTAGAAGGCCGGTGAACAAGCTTGAGTGAGATTCAGTGGTGAAAATGATGGTGAAAATGTCACCTTTTTCTTTCCAGACGACAGTGTTCGGTCTGATCGCATTCGCAAAATTGGTTTCTTACGAGGAGGCGTCGACATGTATGTTGTTGGCGATGATGCTACAACTTCATCATCATAGCTTTGAGTAGGATTATCATCACAATCTGATCGTTCGAATATCGGGGATTCAGGGACGCTTCCAGTTTTTTCAAGAAAGGATGCCATGTCTTATCTTTGAATAGTGATAAAAATTGCTAGTAACTTTTTGAGAAAATTTGGTTGTGCCACCCTCCACAGAACTACTCCTACAAAATGTTTCCACTGAGTTTGTTTCTAAAAAAAATATATGAAAACGAGTTTACAATCTCCGCATTGCCTTTTGAAGAATTGGTAGATGAACCTAGCCGGACCTTCTCCTCCCTTAAGTCTTTCGTCGCTGCTGCCGAAGAGTAAACCATCATTCAATCTGAATCCCTATATACATTTCACCTACCTAATAACAAACATGCATAATTGTACTTCATCATTATTACATCGCAGTCCATCTTTGCCAATGCAATTTGTAGTATGTATGATATCTTGTTGCGGTTACCATTTTCAGTAGTACTTCATAGCAGCACAGAAAAAAAGCGTTTGCGACTTTTGTGAGCATGAGCATGTTAACTTGAACAAAAAGCTAAATGCTCGATAAGTTGTAAAAAAAAGAAGTACGCGTTTATCTTAAAATACACGTATCTAAAATGGTCGTTGACATTTTAATGAGTGCTGTGTAGTTATACTGGTCATTCCAATTACAGCATACGCACATATTCACACAAGATGACTTTTTGAGATGTATATTTTCCTCTTTGCATATTTTATGCCGAAGCAATGCGAAAGGCAAATTGTCAAAGTGCTTACGGTAGATTAACAAAAAATAATGGTCATTCATTTATTTACAATTATCATAAAGTCTGTAGGAGGCCAGCCAGCCAGCATCGCCAATATTACCATATCACTGTTGGCAATGTCCCACTACACAGAATTGCTGAAGAATCGTACCATTTCAGCCTCTAACTGTCTTGTCACTCCTATTCTGTAAAATCCATAAAATTAGACAAAGTAAATCCATAAAAACCAGAAGCTCAAGATAAGAAGGTTATTGTTTCTCCCGATTACGTAGATATTTACAATGCGGTTGTATCTTGTAATCTTTAATTCATGATGTGCCTATAGACACTTATGTATATGTATTTGCAGGTAGGTACAGCATGTATTTTACGAGGGACAGTTGTAGTTGTTGCGTTTACTGATGTGTCGTCATTATCATATAAAAATGGCAGGCAGAGGGTGTAAAATACCAAACATTAAATGGCAAAATTAAATGGCAACGCTTTCTCTATGTAAACAACAAAATTTCAAGTAAATGACATGGACAAAAGAAGAGGCATTATAAAAATAAAATGACTGTGTGGAATGTCTCTACACAATCAAACAATAAGAGTAGTTGTCATTAGATTGGTGGTGTTGCAAAATTGATTGGTCATTGGCCATGTTAATGTTGTTTAAAAACTCTTATTCAATCTTGTTGACTAAATCAATGAAAGTGGTAATTCGTCATAATATTTTTGGTGGTGATTCGATGGTCAATTTACCATTTTTGTGGTATGATGAACAGCTAAATATTTTCAAGGTGATATTGTGAACAGTGGATAGTAAAGTGAACAGGGAGGATGCTTTTAATAATAATATATGATTGTATGTAAGTAGTACACTTTTTGACTCACACAGTAAGGTGGATTTTATAGTATTCATTTGTCATTTAACGCAGTCTAGGAAAATACGACGAAGTTAGTGAGGTAACTATTTGCTGATGATAATATTATGACATGCTTGCATATGTCGGCTCATTTATCATCGATACATTTTGTAGAACGCACTTTTTTTTCCTTTTTAATATTCTTTTGAATAAATTTAAGGCGAGAACAAAAAAGTATATGCATAGGTATGCAAACTATATACTTTATGATGATCATTCGTTTTGTTGTGTACTGTTGTGACATATGAGAAGTAAGAAAGGAAACGGAAGATTTTATTTATTTCATCCGTTTATAATGTCCTCAAGGTAAATGGTATAGTTTTACGTTTTGGAGCAAAGTCAAAGTGAAGAACTTAAAAATGTCATGGATTGCACCCAATATATTTTCTTTTGTTGGATATTAGACATTCCTTCATTCATCTTTTTGTTTATGTGCATGTAGGTGGAAATTTTGTAAGGTTTTATGTGAAAATGTGATCACTGTAATATTTTTATTTGGCTCTGTATGTTAAAGAATTTATGGAAGAGCAACATATTACAAGTATGCCTCAAATACTTATATACGGTAACCGTAACTGTAACTAAAAATGCTTTCAGACTGCTATTTTTCATCTTTAGGACTGGGACTGTTGGCGTTACTTTAAAGGTCAAGAGAACTACATAATAGTACAACAAACTGATTTTTTTTGGATGAATGTAGCTTCAATTTGGCGGATTAAATATATTTTGAGCAAAACAAATAACCAATACATTTAAAAATGAAAAAGAGATGATTGCAGTTGTTTTACAAGTGAGCAACGACAAATGAAGAATTCGTGCACGGTTTGAAATACCTATTTATGCCCATTCATATCTTTCAGTCCTTTCTGTAAATTTTGATTCGGTATATTTGCATTTGTAAATGTAAATAGTACAGTAAGCAGTGGATGTTAAGTTTGCAGCTCACAAAAAAAATTCTTTTAAGAAATCAAATAGAGAGTGAGAATATTGTGCCTAATGCTTATGCTACCTAATTGAGCATATTCATACATACAAGGGAAAAGCAAACGACTATTAACTATTTCATGTCAATCAAAATATTTCAAATTTTACCAAAGATGATGATAGTTAAAATGTTTTTGTGCTGTGTGGAATGGCTGCTCAAATATGGCAGATGAAGAGAAAAAAACTGACCCAGAAGCATCAATCAGAATGCGATAATTACCAGCAATTTTTTTTTACCAAACTATCAAAGCAAGTTGATTATCTATTATGAGCAATTAATGGCGCCGAATAGATTTCAGTCTCATGTCTTTAGTAGCTAAAATCAAAATTCATGAAGTTTATAATAAACTCGTGTAAGCTTTATTCACACAATGCAGTCAATAACGGGTAGTTAATAGACGATATTTTGATTTTGGGGATTTCCTTTTACAGTCGATCTCAAAGTCTGGTTGAAGTGACTTTTTACAACGGTAATGCTACTGTTTAAATATTGAAATAAAAAGAAACTGCATCTCTTGTTTTAAATTAGTATGCTGCTGCGGAGTTGAAATACCATGTAGTTCTGCTGTCGACTGATTCGACACATTTTGCCAAACCAAAAATAAAATCTCAAGTTTTGGTGACATGAATGAATCAAAATGTCGCGTCTAGAAAGGCTTGGATTTACTCTAAGCATGATATTTTCAACACAAATCACCAAGTAGCAGTAATGAAAACGGGATGCATATTGTACATACATACCTGATCGTCATAAAAATAGTTCACCATAATACCACCATCTTTATATCAACAATTAATCGAGGATAAACAGAAGAGGGCATAGATAGGCATTGTAGCTACAGGAAGTTCAGTTCAGTTTACCTTTACAAATGATATAACCCCTATGATGTATAATGCTGAAAGGTTCATGGTCCAAGGACAATATTTGCATAATTGTTCGTTTTAAAGAAGCAAGGTAGCCACAAAAATTAACTAGGCAGAACACTCTCACGGAGCCTAGTTTCTTTCATGACAGCCAGCCAGCCAATCCATGACAAAAGTACAATGACACATTCCTCACGGTCACAACTACAACTTTGCAGCTATATTATTATTATTATGTATAAAGCAGCCATCCGCTTGACAATTCAATGTTCCAAATGAACACGATTTCTACTCTACACAATCGTCGGCAATTTGTGCTCAGTGGTTGGTAAGTCCATTTTAGTCATTTTACAAAATAGCGTTCTATGTTTCAAACTTTGCGTTTTCGAAGACTAATGACAATGCTGTAGTGTATTGGACACAGGTAGTAAATCAAACATTGAACAAACAAAGGTTAAAATATGTTTTGTGACAAGAAGAGAGTCTTCAGTTCATTTCCACATGCTACATTTCACATAATAATATTATTTACATATCAAGTACATATTATGTACATATATACATTCACGACTCCTTGCCTTATTTGGAAGCTAACTGGTTGAATAGGAAAAATAAGACAATCCAATGCCAAAAAGACATAAGATATGATAATAAATGTGCCTATATATTGCTTGTGCCACTCTTTCTATAGATCCTTTCATGTTGCCACATCATTCATACCAACTTTTAAAATAATTTTTATCCATGAATCCATTCTAGCTTGAGAATTCACTAGCTGTTAAGTCCATTTTTGTGAGGATAATATATTTATGCTCTATGATTGATTGACACATTTGGCAGTTTTTTGAAATATCCACAATAAAAGGAAAGTTGAGTTTTTTTGCACGAAAAAACTAAGATAGATAATGGATAATATTGATGATACGACCAGGCATGCTCTGTAGTCCAGAACTAGGTTTTTTATTTACCGAGAAGTGTTACAAAATAAGATAAATTATGTTTATTTAATAAATAGAAATGTAGCATCCACAATATTATTATATGTCTTTGTGTAGCACTTAATGCATAGTGAAATAGTTCTATTCAGCGTTCATTATCCTTTGCAAGCACCTTTTTTTCAGACAGCACTTGACAGCAACCAAATGGAGGTCGTCTCGTCTTCAAAATGGTTTTGTTTTTATTATTATTACTATTATCTATGCAAAATATGAAATATAAGTCAAAGTCACAAAGCTACATTACGACTTGGGCAACATTTTAAGAAGATGTTCTCAAACACCCAAATGCATGATAGACTGATATGCATTGTATTATTTAACCAAATGGTTTAGATAGTCGTATATTGCGACTATCCTATACTACCTGAAGAATTCAACAATCATCGTATCGTCCATTTAAAAAAATATTGTTATATTCTTCCTTTGATGGTGGGTGACAAAACCGATATGAACGTTGACAAATTGGTCTCCTACTCTGACCAAAGACAACATGAAATGGAGTACTCTTTTAAGAGATCTCTTATGTCATGATCATTTTTTGTACTATGTACGTGTGTGTGTGAAGTCTCATGTATTCTGCTTGATAAAAACAGACGGCAGAGTCACGACACGATGACAAGACGCGTTATGAATGAGAATAATAATGATAATGACGCAAAAAGGCGATTAGGAGAACACTTTTCATGTATAGGTAACTAGTACAAACAAACTGAATGACAAAAAAAATCATGTGAGTATATCATACCCGTTTTTTTTATATCTTAAAACTTAAAGTGTCAGACAGGTCATTGAAGAATTATGTGCGTAATGAATTATTATTATGATGAATTTTCCGCAACTGTAACCCTGTGTAGTAACATTAGTAAATCCAAAAGAAAAGTGGCCACCTTGTGTGTTTAGATTGTGGATTCTCATATTTCATCTAAAGTGTTTTTAATTTCTTCTGAATTCAAGCCTATAGGAAAGATGGGATATTATTAGCTTGCTGCATTGCATGCAGAAGAGCTTATTATCACACTCTGGGTGTCCGT
>JAHZMZ010003460.1:0-37356 GCA_027743805.1 Lepidocyrtoides sp. E14 | reverse complement strand
GGATAATTCTCCTGAATTCGAAAATATTGATAGCCCTCGGGAGTTGCATAATATTGAAGTATCCTGTAACGCGAAGGCAGTATGAGTATCCTCTCTTGTAGATGTAATATATTTACGTATCTTGTTATTTATTAGCAATCCATTAAAACGTTTTTAAAATATGAAAAATTTTGCAATATAAATTTGGTCTACCAAACCTGATTGTATTCTCGCTTTGTTTATGCAAACCTCCATTGCTGCCGTCCTCTAAAAGTACAATTGATACTGCCATCCATATAATTTCCTCTTTCCTCTACCTGAGCTTTTACAGGATTAATTATAAGCCTTGAGCTTACTTTTTAGACAGTAAGTATTCTCAGAGAATGAATTGGTTTGATCTTTCTCTGGTCTGCATTCGATTCTGTGACATTTCTCAATGCAGCCAATCCATTTGCTAAAAGATTTGCATGCAGACATGGTATCGTATTTTTCATATTATATGAAATTAATACAGAGTGGGAATGAAAATGCAATCTTTTTAAAAAGTGATTTGATCCTGCACCAGCCGTGGTTTAAAATGTAACATAATAAAATTTCTATTTATTAGCCGTACAATTTCAAGTTTTGAGGTTTCTTTAAAATGTTCCAGTGTAACTCTAGTACTTTACGTAAGCTGCAACAACGTAATAAGCCTGAGTATAAAAGTTGGAAAACAACGCTTGAATACTATTTTGAAAAGAAAGATTGTAATCGGATCTAAAAATGCCTTTTGTGCTTTAAAGAATTTATTATGCGTACCAAGTTTACATGCAGAATCTACAGTAGCGTGGATAAATATGTGCATTGTCCAATGCAAAGCCCTGGAGTTGAATAATAGTTATTTTTGCATTGAAAAAATTACATCTTTTAAGAAAAGACAGATTGTTGTATAACATGATTAATTATGCACAAACACATTAATAAGAAATAGCAAAAGTAGCTACTATACCTCCATAATTTTCTAGAGTGTTTACTTGTTCGCTACTTTTGAGAATAGTGTTGTAACCCTTTTAATTCCTCTTGTAAATAAATAATGTGTGACTTCTACCAGCAAACTTTCACACTTAACGAGTTGCCTTAAAACGTGAATACATATTCCGTATTTAGCTCCTTTCAGAAAGCGTATATATGGGCGCCGGCAGAAGATGGATGACTATTTCACTAACATCTTTATTGGTAACAATTTAAAAGTGAACGATAGTTCAAGTTTGACTAATATGTGGGTAGACTCCATCCTCCATTAAGAAAAGTATGTGTGCATTTACAGTGAGGAAACACAAACACAACTTTTACAACGGTCGTTTGTAGTTAAAGTTCCTTTTCCGTTTGCATGCGTATTCGAGAAGGGAAAAAGAGAATGAAAAATTGTCCCTTGTGATTCTTGTGAATCCCCATGCTCTCATTATGCTCGTTATGCTGTAATGTATACTACCATCCTGTGAGAACCATGCAGTTGATGAGAAAGTTGCGATTACAATTTCACAGCCAATTTAACAACATATCGTGCAGAGGAGAAAGAGAAGAATGGTCTGCTAGTTGCTGCTATACTGATACTGATGATGGTGGCATTATTATACACAAGTTTATCTACTTTTCGCGAATAAAGTGACAAGAGAATTTCCCCCATTGCTCTTATTACATTACAAATACTACGTCGCGCTCTATTAAATGAGCCAAAATAAATAATGCAAATTAAGCGGGAAAATACTTCTAGCTAAGAAAGTAACCAAGATTTAAACAAGTGTCTACCTCTGCATGGTTATTGCTATTATAAGTGTACATCTATATTCTGCATGTGTATTTACAGCATACAACTCGATTAAGATAATATATCTTCAGGGCTATCAACGGACGCTTGCTTCAAATTTAGTCTGCAGCTTTATATGCAGCTGACATTACCAACTGCAGCCTTACGTTTTAAATTCATATTAGCAGCAATTTAAAAAACCCAAACGTTTATAACACTTGTGTTACTATTCTGCATTTCGTGGAAAGATACAATTTTAATTATATTGCTTACGGACGAAATTATAGAAAGATAATAAAAAATCATTTTTCTCTTAAAATGTAAATGGCTAGCAGAAGAGTGATAATGAGTTATATTTTTATTTAAAGTTCTTATACAAATACATACATGCATATACATGTATGCCTACACCTGGCTAAATATATTTCATTCAACAGGTGCAAGTTTCGACTCTTTGTACGACAAAAATGAATGGAATGCAGGGACATTATTATGTACATGTATATACGTACATAATATGTGCCATTGTATATAGGTAAGTGAACTTTTTCAACCTTCATCCCTTCCACCGATTCTAGTTTGCATTTGAATAGCACCATGTATTTTCCCTTGTTTAAAATATCAGAAACATGCTGTCTGCCTGCCTACCTGTTTGCTTCCTTTTAAAGCAATACTGCTGCTAAGCTTGGAGCAGCTTCTTGGTTTACCTGTCAAAAGAGTGAGTACCTGTAACAAACCTGCCCCGTGGGCAAATAAGCAATGTTTTTTCATACTTTGAAACACGTCCCAATGTATAAGTACGGTCAACGCAACAGTCAAAGCACAAACATCTTCAGTTGTATCTAGATACCTACCTACTACTACCATGTATTTTTTTCTCAGTGTAAGGTTAGTATGTAGGCACCTATACAACCCTTCATCATGATATCATCTCTATCTATTAAGAGTCCTAGTTTGTGATGACATTCCGATCCGACTCCGACCAATCAACTTGAAAAATTCCTTACAGAGAGACTGCTTAGAAATGTAGATAATCTGAAAAAAAGTGAAGCAGTGGGAATGAGAATAGTGGGTCGGATCGGACTTGTGGTTTCCTAAGTATATGGTAAAATGTGAAAGAGAGAGCGTTTTTCTCTCTCAAACATTCAAGTGATAAAAATTGCTTCAAATAACATGTTCAATTACAATCCAGTCACGCAGCCACAAAGAGGGTTAATGGCCCATTCTTTAAGTAAACTGTTGAATTACAAGTGTACACTTACGAAAAACTGATACAATTTTGAAGTTTAAAAAATCATTTGTTATTTTGCTGACCCGTATTTGAAGCATAAAAAGTAAAGAGGATATTATATAATAGAAGATATACATACCTATATCCTTAAGAGTGCTTGTTAAAATGGGTCTTGGAATGGGTCAAAAAGTATATAGTTCCGAAAAGGGTGTTTCTCAGCTTATCTCAGATCTGGAAAATATTCTGCTGAACAGCGACACAGGAGATTTGGTCTGCTATGTGGGAAGCAACAAAACTGTCATCAAATGTCATGCATTCATGCTAAAGATTCGGTAAGAAAATGATTGGTAGCATGTCTTTATTTCAAATTAGGTTAGATCTAAAGTTTGATTGTATATACATATTGTGTGTGTTTATACTTTTCTGTTAAGGTGCAAATTCTTTTAAGCCTGACAAGGTGAACTTTCCTGATGTTTCTGTTCCCGTTTTTCGAACTTTTCTCAAATATGTATACTCTGGGAAGGTACTAATTATGAGTCTCTCACATAATCATTATTAGCCCGGCACGGTGGCAGCAGTACTAAAACAAGTGATTAATATTTTATTGTTTTCAGCTGTCGGTGGAAGAACCAAATTTGTTTCCACTTTACACTTTGGCCAACGACTTTGGCATGACTGATCTCAAGACTATGTGCGATGAGCTCATTTCCAAAAACTTATCACCCGTTTCCTCGTGCGCAATTCTCAACCTCGCTCTTGGCAGTAAACAGGCCGGCTTGGAAGATGTTATAAATAAATGTATTAATTACATTGGGGAAAACCCCAATGAGTGCATTAAGACAACAAACTTTCTAAGTTTGCCTGTTGAGACGATTACTTGTTTAATTTCCTCGGATCAATTTTGCCTTGAAGAGGAGGAAGTGTGGAGGTGTGTACTCCAATGGGCCCAGTACAAAGCCAGCGTAGATACTCATGTCAGTGAGTGGACTGATGAGGAAAAGAAAAAAGTTTCAAAATTTTTAAATCCTGTTATTTCACACGTCCGGCTGCTCCTTATTGGTAGGTACCTCTTATAGCAATAATAATCTTTAAAGCTAATGTCGAGAGGGAAATGATAATTGTTTGGTTTCTTCAAAGATTCACGTGTGTTTGCCCACGAAGTTGAACCAACCGGTTGTGTTCCAATGGCCTCATCCTTGGAGCGGTACAGATTTGCTGCGGTGCCCGATCAATTTAAAGGTGATCGAAGACTAAATCCTAGAAACTCCCCGAGAATTTTCCAAAATTCTCTAATAATTCATAATGAGAGATTAGCACTTGGCCGAAAGCTCAATGACATGGTGCCAAATTCCATTGGATCGAATGGAGAAGTCTTCAAACAGTCCTGGAAACTAGTATACAGAGCATCAACACACGGTTATAGTGCAGATGCATTCCACGCCCAAGTTGACGGCTTGTCACCCACATTCATTATCGTTCTTATCGACAATGTAAGCTAACTGACAAACTAATTACTAACTAAACTACTCACAATGCCATGCAATATCCTAATGATAAGCATTGAGCTAAACAAAATTTATTTATAAATTTTCTCAGGGAAAATGGCTTTGTGGAGGGTATACTGACGTTCCATTCCAAAGTTCAAAACCATCAAAGTACTCTTCATCCAGCAAATCCTTTTTATTTTGCTATGATGGCAAGCCAGGAAGTGAACCTGTTCGATTCAGCGTAACAAAGAAGCATTTTGCAGTTTGCCAGTGCGCTTCAAGTGGTCCAATATTTGGAGCAGGTGCTGATCTGTATATTTCGTCCAACTGCAATACAAACTCAGACTCATACTCCAATTTACCTCATTCCTATGAACTGGACACTCATCTTTACGATCAAAGCCGAGAGCAGCAGCAAACGCCACCTTTACAGAAACCTTGTGCCAACAACAGTAATGGAAATGGAAAGCCGTTAGAGCCAGAAGGAAGTCCTCGACAAATCAATAGTGCAGTCTATGAAAACACTACAACGGCCGTTTTAACCCCATCATACCAATTTACTGTGGCAGATTATGAAGTCTTTGTGCCAACTATTTTACCAATGCCCACCGAAACTTGTTCTTTTTAACTTTGAAACGTATTCGATATATAACACACTGATATTATTTTGTTAAAAATCAGTTTGTAATTTTGTATGCACATCGGATCTAATAAACTAAACTTTCTTATTTATTTATACAGAACCAAACTGACATGAAAAACTTTTTCTTTAAATTTTGCATTGAAAATAATGTTTACAAATGAATTCGTACATAAATGTAATGCAGGGTATTTGCAAATAGTTACTGACGTTAACAAATACGTGCTTGCATTATCCTTAATGTGTGCATCTGCGTTACATAAATACCTGCTACACATGTCTGCGTATGGAAAATGGCATTTGTTAATATCGATGAATGCTTTATTCAGATTCCCATAGGCAGTATGACCCCGTCGTCACCTTAGATTGTGAGGTGATAATAATTATTATCACCTAAGCCTGTCACACTTTTTTCTATCGTATGAGATTGGTTGCAGGCCATGTCTTGGTCCGTCATTTTTTTTATTTTATGCAGTCGTCGCATTCTCTGGGAATGACTGCAGCCAGTCATAGAAACATTACAGCAGAATGACTGTTTCTTCCTGAAAATTTATTCTGCATTTTAGGAAGTGTCGAAGTGTCTGATGAACTTCACTTAGATAACTCTGAATAATAAGAAAGTGGTATATATGAAATGGACACACAAGGTTCATGACAAAATTCATAGTTGATGATCAGAAAAAATAAAAAATGCAAGCCAACAGTAGTGGCCGGAATGATGTGATGTCTATAAAACTACAGGATGTAGACACAACCCATGAATTTTCTTCACATGTTACTCACATTTTAAATCCTGGAAAACCTATAGCATGTACTGAGATTCTATGCCGACTTCTCCACGTGTGTATGATAGAAACTGGATTTATTCCTATGATTGATGAGGATCATGAGTCTAATGATTTGAAAAGCCTCTCTAATTCATCGGTACAGGAGAGTGTCCCCAAGTGAGAGATCGAAAGTATCATTGCAGATCTAGTTCACTAAAATAAATGACATGATCACTAACGTCAAATCTGTGAATAGAAAATTATTTATTTACTAGGTGTGTATTATTTTACATAGATTTGTACGAAAGCTACAACGAATTATTGACAAGTTTGGCAATCTGCACTGTGTAAACTACTGGGCAATCGTTATAAAAAGTTCTCAAGTGGGATCCCAAGATGAATTGGACAATTTATCCCATCAGTCATTGGAGTGGGGAGGAGATTCCAGTTGCATTCCAGTGATATCTAAGGACAGCGGTGACGAATCTATGGCTAATTTAGCGAATACAAATCAAGAAAAGGAACTCGCTTGTACTGCTACCAAAGAAGTGGAGACAATCTGCATATCTGTCAATATTATTCATGAGGGTCTTTCCATTTTTGCAATTGGTAACTTTTCAACTATTTTTTAATGTGCGTAATTTGAAGCAAAAAAACTAGTTTCGTTTTCCCCGTAAGAATAATATATTATCATGTATGAACTTTTAAGCAAGCGGTCCTGGTTTTCATAAAAATGTACAAATATCAATCCCGCAGTACATGCGACCAAAAAACACTGAAAATTTTCCCATGTCAGCAAAAATCGAAGATTATTATAAGCTTATGAATTTTTTCATTGTTAAATTTGTTGATGACATGAAACGTGGATTTTGTTATCAAATTATGGATGAAATCGACTCACTGTCTTTTGACATCCGGTCTTTATCTTGGTTTCCATCTGAAATTATTGTGGAAATTGCAAAGCGGTGCAGTCCACTCTCGGTATTTCGTCTACGGGCAACATGTTCCGAAATCAGAAACGCATTGAGCGAAAATAATCAACAGTTTTGGAAAATGATGTTGAAAAGGTATGCAAAACAGATTTTTCAAACGAAAAATTGCTGGTTCATTTCATATTTCTGAAGGTCAATGGCTTGCTTTTCTTTAGAGATTTTTCAGAATTTCGTATCGATCGCTTAAAATCAGACGTGTCAGTGAGCAAATTTTACAGAAAATATACAGAATTGTGCAGTTTTGCCTACCGTCGTCCCTTACGCCGTGTAGGACTAACTCGATTAATTCCAAACTACTTCCTGAGTCTTCGCTTTTAAGCTTTTGCTGAAATTTGCAAGCAAATTTCTTCATTGATGCAACTGAAACTGAAAACTTAATATGACATTGTTGTGTAGATTAGGATCACAATAATTTGTTTTTATTTTAATCAGAGTCGGAAGTATTAATTATTTTAACTGAGATACGAGATAACAGCCATTTCAAATTAAATTCGCAATACAACGGAAAGGTAGCTTTTTTACAGAAAAGGAAGTCAGTATTGGATAATGCAATTATTTACAAAATACATACATATACATACATCTTATACACGCAAACATAAATCCACACAAGTTTTTTTTTTTACAATAAACATTAAACTGATGTGGTTTTGAAGCCATCTGCAGGCTTTGATGCTGCATCGGCTGGCGCTGAGTCGCCATTCAATGTACTCCAAAAGTCAACTTCAGGTTCTGTCGGCTTTTCCTGGTCCTTTTGGGTTGTTTCTGCGATTTTCTTTCTAGCTGCAGCTATTCTTGATTTATTTAGCTTTGCAGAGACTACAGGCGCTTCTGGTTCTGCCGCTGCTACTGTGGTGGTAGAAGTGGCTGACGACTCCACGTTGTTTGCTACTTCTGCTGCCGATGAAGTATTAGGAACAGCATCAAGATCAGTCTCTTTCACTCCACCACCACCCACGCCGCTGCTACTACCACTTTCTTTTTCCCTAACAATCATAATATTTGGCTGTTTTTGTTGATCAATCTCAACTTGCATAGGTTTATTCTCTACGATCACTGTCTCTTTCGGTTGCTGATCTACATTTCTTTTTACTGATTGAACGACATAATTGAACCCTTGGGATTCTGGATCATTGGACTGGTTTGGTGGTACTTGTGGTGGTAGTTGTGCTTGCAGTGGTATTGATGCAGGCAAATATTGTTGCTGAGAATTTGTCGGCACAGGTAGTAAATTTGTGCCTTGTGCTTGTGCAGCCGTAGCAAAAGCTGCGTTTCCACCTTCAATAAGCTCCAAAGGTGTCGGCTTAATAGGAGTGAAAGCTAGGCAGACGTAGACGTAGAGGAAAAGAAGTGCAATAAAAATTATATCTTGTAAAAGTGCAAACGCCACTTCAGGTAATTGATTGAATTTATGATCCTCCCAGTGTATCGCCAGTAGAGCAGCTTCCGAACCATATCGTAAGAGAACGAGAAACACTAGCATTAGAGTTGGGTACAAAACCAAGTTGAACGATTCCTAGTTTATATTTTCAAACAAAAAATAGAGATATACATTAACTTTATAAATTTTCTCTACATAAAAACCTTGCGCAAAAGAGTAACCTACCCGTTCTATTCCATAAAAAATAAGCACACCGAGGAGGAACATGGGTAGCATGTAAATGCCTTGAAAGAAGAGTAGTATTCTTGTATCCAATGTAGCACCATAAATTAGTATCTAAATGTGCGTCGGAAAAAAAATCAACAGAGAGAATTTTTTTTTAAACTATTGAAAATTATATTGTGATATTTGGTTAGAAGGACACTTTCGAATTTAATTTACCATTTCAGAATGGAACGAAGTTAGAATGTAATGTCTCAATAGAATAATAGCTCTTGCCTATAAATTTTCAAAAAGCAAAATAAATACAACCTTTCATAATAATGTCTACAATTAAAGTAGGTACACGTTTCGAATTTGAATTCGGAGTTTCAACAATAAATTTGTGAGTTAATTTGCATGCAAAATTTACCAAAAAATTTGCAGACGCTAGGTAAGCCAATCCTTTCAGAGAAACTTTTGGGATTCTTGAGACCAACATTCGCAGATTGCTCGTACTCATTTTGTCCTGTATTTTCTCGGGCACCGTAATTTGACCACAAATTTTTTACACAACTACTCACGTAAAAAAACGACTCAAACGCAAAGACCGCAATTTACGGTATGATTATCTAAGTTTTCCAGAGACAACTGCAACCACTCATAAAGGATCAATGTCACTAAAATTACGGTACCTCAAAGTCACAGAAAGATACAATACTGTACCCAACCCCATGGATGAATACGCTTTGGCCGCCAGGAGAAGATTTCGATTTTTATTGCAGCACTTAATGAGAAATCGAATCTGTTTTATTATCCATATCTACTTGTTGCAGCACAGCAGCCATAAAGCCATTTTTACATTGGAAAACGCGTAATAAAAGGGAATTACCCATTGCTGCTGCATGCAGCGCGGCTTACAAGCACGAAAGGAAAAAAGCAAAAGAATAGGCAGTCAGCAAAATCTTTGAAAATTGAAAGTATCTACCTACCTATCTTATCTATCGTCCTTTTGTATATATTTTAATCGATATTGTGTGATTTTATGTGTGACTCTGTTAACTTTTTACACTACACCACAATTTCGGTTGCAACTCAACTGCTTGACACGATCATTTATACATCTCTATTATGTACTTTGTTGTCGTTCTTCTGTTGTGGGTTTTTTTCTCTTCATTCACTTGCACAGTGGCAGTACAAAGAGAGAATGCAAGGCAAAAAGCTATCCCGAACGAAGCAAAGTGCATAAATAAAACAACAACGACCAAACCAAATTATGAAGCCGTTTCCGAGCAAATTCTTTCTTGCATACATACTAATTTGACTGTGACTCCTACCAAAACCATTTCTTTTATGTATAATTGCAAGAAAAGTTCCAAAGAGTGGCATATAATTTTTATATGGGACAGTGCATGATGGCATGTATATAGGTATTTAGATAACGCTTTGTATTAGTATTTTTTTATTAACGAAAAAGGCTGAAGAAATGTCTTGTAGTAGTAGTGCATGCACACACAAGTGAGAAAACACTTTGTAAGTCGGTGACACGGAGGAGCATAAAAACGAAGAAACTAGAAAAGGATTCTCACACACTTCCAAAAATAAATTCGTCCCAATTGCCAAAAACCTAGAAAATACGTGCAGTCTATGTATATACATTGTAGTAGAGGTGGTGGTGTTTGTTGGTATTGCATTGCATCGGTATGGGTCTCTCTCTCACTTTCTGATTTCAACTTGAAAGAATTGGTTGTTGCTTTTTGTATCATTTCTCATCGTTTTTTTTCACCAGTATTTTGCAATTTGTTTGCGGGCTCACACATGTTATTGTAATGTTGGTTGGTTGACTGTATCGAACTGTTGCGTTGTAGCATAAACACAAAGATAGAACCGAGACAAAAGTTGTATTTAAAAGTGGTTAAAAAGATGAACGGTTTGGTGAAACTGGAGATGTTTCAGAGTTTTTATGCTTGTTTGATAAGTTGATGGTGCCGATGACGTTGGTATTATGGGGCAAAAAAATATGTTTTCCTTGCTCACAATTATTTGCTAAATTCATCTACAGCCAAGCCAGCCATGATGATGGAACGGTCATGTTATTGTAATTGTACAGTAAATACATGAAACGAGAGCAATTACAGGATGTTTGGAAAGGGAATTGATACTTTTTGGAATGAATTTCTTCAAGACGTGGGAGAAATGTCATCAAAGCGTAGCTGCATCTGTGAAACCTTGAACTGAAATTTAGCCGAGGAAATTCATCATATTATTATTATGATTATTATGGCTATACCTATTAATATTAAATATTTATAAACAACGAATTTTTGCTTTTATCGTACTCCTACATGTGAAGTAGACTTCGCAGGCAGGAGTAGAGTGGAACACACTAGTAGATCCAAAAAGTATGAATTAGTTTACATGTATTATTATTATTAAATTAATATTAGGTATAGTATGCCCGTTGATTTGGTAGTGTTCTGAAATAGTAATTTGCCTGTTTTGCATGCTTGCTTGTCCGACATGCATAACAAAAGGAAAGATTGGCAACAAAAATGTTTAAACAGTTGTTTTTAGAGAGATTTTGTTACATTTTTAGATAATTAAATTACTTAATTTTGACAGGCATAAGTAGAAACGGTAGGAAGTAAAACGCTGACATGTCTTTTTACTAGAAACTATGTACCTGCTAAGAAAAATATGGTGGCAGACCGAGTAAATAGACTGTATGTAATGGAAATTTTCACAGCAAAATGACATGTGTACATAATGCACTAAAAACCTTTTGATGGAAATAATATGGTGTGTTATTTTTGTAATGAAACACCCTGTCAAATCAAACGTGTTTGGAATGTGTCATTTATTGTTGAACATAAATAGTACAACATTTCAATTGTATTTTGTTACAGGAACAGGATAACTTATTATTACACGACACAGTTTGAACATCATATTATAACTTTGGTTTCATAGCATGCATGCATACATTTACAGCCGGAGCTGGCATATTAGAAGCACGCTGTTAAATTTTAATTGAAACTGCAAAATTTGGGGAGTCGCGCTACTGCAATGGTCAAAGGCATGTATGAAACATTTGAAAATGGCCTATTTACGGGATTTTCATAAAAATTTGGGAAACATTAAACACGTTAAAAGCAGATCAAATTTCAGATCAATACGTAAATATATTTTCAAAAGATTTGAATATTTTAAAATGTCTTGACTTTACATATTATATTATATTATGATGAAATAGCAGAATTGAAATATTTTGGCCTTCGAAAAACGATTTCGTTCACAGAGCTGTTTTCCATCATTAAATACACAAGCGTATTCTAAGGTTCATAGCGGTTGTGTTGGTATTGCCAATCGGTTATTGAGACAAAGGTTTCTTTGAGTAAAAAGTAAAGTACTGTTACACTTGTTTATTTTGCATCATTGGAGAAAAGACTTCAAGGGTGAATCTACATACGTTTGGCAAACATTTTTCAGAATTCGTTATGCCCATTCAAATGTCATTCATACATTTATACCTACCTAAACTATTTTCGTGTTCACACACAAGCTTTCACATTTCACACGCTTCACCAACCTTTTAATTTCAGTACTTAACATTTTCATTTTGAGCAAACAAATCTGGTAATGAAGTTACGTCAAGATAAGAAAATTGATCTAAGGACATATTTCTACGGCGCATAAATAGCATTTGTCAATTATAAAATGTTCTCACCACAAGCGTAACACTATAGTAGTTTATTTATATATTGCTTTCACTTCACTGTTGACTCGATAGGGTTGGGAAGTATAATAATGCGTTATTATTATTATTATTATTAAATAATTACCGATCATCGACTTGTTTTTATCTAGGCTACTATAGTATACATTTCACACCACATGTCACAGTAAAAATTTAATCTTTTTGGTAACAATGTTTTAAATAACGAAAAATATACACATAACTGCATCAAACAGCACAAGTCACAGTAGCTTTTCCATTCCAATGTTGTAACTCAGTTATTTAGGTATTCACTATATTATATAGCTCTAATTCCTAGCACTAATAATACCTACCGAAGAACAACAACTTGATTTTGCAATGTATCCATTTTTTGATATTCGCTATTATTTTAAGTTTTAATTATAATAGAATAGAATAGTAACTGTGATCTCAGAAATAATCAGCCTTATAAAATATTATAGCTTTTAACATGTAGTCATAAAAGACAAGACTGTTACTCAAGGCATTTTTTTCAAATTAACTGCAGCAAGACCTTATATTTTATCGTAAATTTCTTTTTCAATCGCGTTTTTCAAATCTTTTGTATGCTTACGGATATTTATCCCAAACTATTGGGAAAATTATTCCCTGCAAAAGTCAACTCTGACAAGGCAAATATTAACGAGAGCTTAGAAATTTTCAAAAAATTGACCTGCGTCTAATTTTCTTTTATACTTTTCATGTCTCAGTACTACTGAACTGTTTTATATTAATTATTCTTGAATTTTGAATGTCTTAGCATGCATGTAGGATTTTTTGACACATTCCAAATAGGCTCATTTTTTTGTTTTTGTGAATTCCGAGCATTGGAAGCAAATCATGTTACCATTATTATTCCAAATATAACAACCTATACGTTCTATTGCTAGAACATCTACAGTATTTGTATGTTTGTGTGATTTTTCAGTCAAAATGAAGGAATATATCTATATAGCTGGGTAGGCTACACAAACAGTGAGTGGCAGCAATTTAAAAAATTCTTTTTAAAATTTTCAAGTAGTATTTGTAGAAATTGTAAAGGTGAATTTGTTGATATTGCTATTTCTATTGTGTACGTTTTGGTGGCGTCATAATAATTGTTACAAACATTGGTCAGAGTATATAGGTTTGGTGGTAAATATACGAAAATAAAATGTTTTCTAACTTCCTTCCGAATGAGAACTAAGAGCTACGACCCCACAATGCAAATCACCAAATGGGACCCCAACACAACATTCGCATATTTCTAGAAAATGAAAAGCGTGTGACTTTTGTCTTCACTGAAGACTTTAGTTATTACTACTTTACTATACGGATTCCACTTTATACTGCAAACTGGTTTGGCCGTGTTGGTGCTCAATCAATTGTGACCTAGGTGGAGGAGGCCGCCTGGCATCCATCATTCTTATGGCTTGGTCATACTCATAAAGAGGATTAGGAATTGTGGACACTGCTGGAATAGCCTCGCTATTGTTTCCACCCCCAATGTTAATAAGAAGTGCATCGTTGTTGTTATTGGCATCTCCTGAATTTGAGCCGTTGGTCGTTGGGATAAGGCGTGCTGTATCAGAAGAATCACTTGGGTACCCCGATGATGAGTTGTTTCGTCGATGATATCCACATCCTTGACGTCGCTGGCCTGCTCCTACTGATGAAGTTGAGTTACGGTGATGAAATGGGAGGTCACCGCCGCCACCTCCAGTTGATGATGAAAAGTCATCATGAGGATGACGATGATGGTGCTCCGGGGAGTACTCAAGAGAGTGGTTGTATACAAAAAGAATGAAAATATAAATGCCCACCGCAGCAGAAATCAAAGGGTCCACGTCAATACTCATGTTTGTGTAAGTAAAAGGTCCAAGTGTCTTTAATGTTTGGTAGATTGCCTCCCTTTCCCATTGGTATTGTTTTAATAACTCTACAATAAACCTAGCTGCGAGAAGTAGAGTAAAACCAACGGTTGGCCACCGGATAAATGTCTTTGATTGCTGAAAGTCAAACAAAAAAATGTTACTTTCACCAATGTCAAATTTCATCGGAGCAATTTGAAAGTTTCATTAAGAACACAGCAGCATCATGCAACCATGTAGGTATGCATTTTTATTTACCTGTTCAACTCCTCGAAATATAAAAATGCCTAATACGAGAAAGCACCAATTGAAAATAATGTCCACACGAGAGACGTAATATTCATCACGCTAAAATAATGAAACCATTTTCTTTAATATTATGACATTCAAATTCGATTTTGTATGATATATTACACCAAATTTGTACTTACGCCATCCGAAAACAAATGATAGCACATACTGAGCATGAGCTGTATTCCGTGATACTGTGGGAAAACAAGACAAAATGTAATTTAAAATTGATGGTAATGGGTGGTACGATGATGGCATAATGTATATACTATTTTGTTTACTTGAAATGCGTATTTTAAGGTAATTTACAATATTCAAGGTCTTACCACGTGAATACTTGCTCCAAAATATACCAACCCACGGAGCGTGACGTAACACATTTTGAAAATTTTAAAAAGATATTGATTTTTTCTCTCGTTTTTTAAAAATTTGCGTAGAAAAAATAAAATAAAAAGTCAACGGAGGGAATTATACTTAATTGTTGATTATAGTTGGCATTCACAAACTTTCACTTTCACTTACTAAATGTAGTAGCAGCAAAGTACTTCTCACTTGTACTGTGTCCAACTAGATTATTAAATTTACTTGTAATTTTATTTGCATATGTTCTTTATTTGGGTTAAAACGCCGTATTTTTTCAATTATATGTATGAAAAATGTGAAAAAGCAACTGAAGCAATCGCTTGAAATGTCTCTGTTCTACCCTCCATGATCGAATTATCCAATTTTCATACAAAGAGAATAAGTTTACACAAAATACACAGAATTGTCTGCCTATGTAGGGATATTGATACAAAAATAGATCTTTGTAATTTTATGACTGTATATTGCTAGATTTTTTTAAAAATTTGACGAAAATCTTCAATCTGCTCTAACATGTCGCCAAGTGTGTATGTAGCAGACTACAACGTTTTACTTGCACTTTTCGGCCAGTTTTTGGAGTAGTGAGTGAACAGTCTCAAAGAAAAACTGCGTCTGTTTTTCTCATGATTCATGAACTTGCTTGGTGCATTTTCGTGGCACCGTAGGAGGATGCCGTTGTTGTTCTCCTTGTTCGTATTTTCGTCACGTTCACACCACTTTTATACGACTCAAAAAATCAACAACAAAAATAGGACGATACTCTGCAGCAGTATAAAAAAACTTTTCAGCTTTTCAAAAACGACAAATTTTGCAACTGCATGTAAGCATGTATGTACATTACATGATAGAAGTAAACACAAAAACAACTTTTCTGTTTTTCAGTATCATTATTTCTTTCATCATTTTTTATATCTCTCTCCTCTCATAGTTCCACACAGTTTATGTAATAATCAAATAGGAAAGATCGTACGACATTCGTACATAAACTATAAAATCGCTTATTAAAGCCGTTTCTACTCCTTCTCGTCAAATTGTTTCTTACTGATTCAAACTAGTACCGATTCAGAATTAACCGGATTCATGTACAAAACCGAAGAAAGTTTCATTGAAGCGCTTTATCTTGAAATAAAGAAAGCGTTTCAGGTTCTGTACCTCCTATTTTAGCTGTTAAGATGCAAGCATACAAATAAATAGTAAATGTAGAAAAACGCCTATGCACTAATGAGCAACAGCAGAATAATTTTGATACAGAGCATTTCAAACGACACACTAACACCACACGTACTACTAATATTGGACCACAATCTACTGCTCTGTTCAATAAAAGTTTTTTTTTTTCTTTATCGTTTTATACTGAAATGATTTTTTCTTAGACACACTGCAATGCAAATGTCTTCAGGAAAAGCATGCAATAAGAAAGAAGAACAATAATATGTCAACAACAACAAGATTATTTACACTTCAGTGACTCAAGTTGAGTCACCCTTATTTTTGGCAAAAAAAAAGATAACAAGTTGTACTGCATTAAGCTTCGTATGCTTTCTAATGTGAACTGTTTTTACAAACACTTAAAAGTAATTTACGTAACGACAACAAGAAATCGTAAAAAAATACATACGACAAATCACATTCCCCATCGCCTTAAAATACGTATTTACCTTCCTGTCAAAAAGGAAAACCCTTCCCATCACGTCGTCAAAGGAAGATCAGTTGAGACGCTGCTAGGTACATATTGCGAGTTTATGTGTCACTTTCAAAGCATGGGAAAGAATCCATACTGCACTGCTGCTAGGCTGGTAGATCAACAGAGCAACGGGAGTGAAAATAGCAAAGTGAGAATAATATACTATGAAGAGAGAGAAAGAGAGCACGTACTTGTCCCCTACACAGATCGTCAGTGTATATAGGAGAGGGAAGTTGTATCCTGCAGGAAACAAGCGGAAAACGGGAAAGAATTTTCGATATGTTCTGTCTGTCCGACTGAGCCCAATACATAAATATATATGCACTTGTAATAATACCTGGTAGGTACATACGTAATAACGTAATACGTACATATATATTCCTTTACACCTAGGAACTACAGCTTGGTAATCCGTTCCCGTTTCACTTTCACGGGTTTTCCCTGCTGTTATTATTTGGAGATGGAATGGCCAAAAAGGAGTAAATGGTGAGCCGTTTTCCTAATGCATTTCACTTTATGCATAATGCATAAAGTCCATATCACGCCAGTGTTTATTATGTAGTATGGACGGTGAAGTAAATGGAAGGGACGGCGTGTTTTCTTCGTGTATATGGTAAAAATACCACGCAGATACAATTTTACGAGTATGTGTATGTGTATACAGCTCCCGACTGCCAGAGAGAGAGAGATGTAATTTTTTCCTATGTATATTTTATACATATGTACATGTGTATATATGTATGCTTGTGTTATGGTGACTTTGTCAAGTAGGGAAGACAATCGTGCACATTCTGTTTTGGTTCCAATGTGGAAGTACAATGTGGACAATTGATGCATATTAAATGTAGGACACGAAGAAAGAGTCTAATCCTCTGATCGTTCTGGAACTCTCCCTCCAGCCAACAAACTATACATACATATGCACGGAAGGAAATAAGGGCTTGGCTTTGGCTCGCTTCTATATTTCTTTTTTGTTATCATCGTTTTCTGCACTTGATGATGAGATTTAATTTATATCAATGTCAATACACAAGACATACCACATGTACATATGTACCTTGGTAGAAAAGTGAAGTTGATGACATGTCGCGCAGCATACTTAAACAGGGTCAGCAATTTCTTGGTTGTTCCATATTTTGGATGAAATTATTAGGAGTAGAAGCCAAAAATGAAAATCTGGGTCCCATACTTCATCATGTATGAAAATATCGTTTTTTGATCGTGCATGCTTGATGAGAACGTGCATGCATGTAATTTTGTCTTGTCTTGTTGCAATTTTTTATACATAGTGCTCTGACTTCTATGATTAATGCATGTCTGAGCTACGGAACAAGATAAAATGAAAATAGAAACAAAGCCTTTTTTTACCTCAACTCCAATCTGTGTATGCAGGAATCTAGTTGATGATTATTGCATAAGAAAGCTTCTCCTGCTAAAAGACTTTCTGCAGTTCTGCACTTTTAATCAAGGATATTAATTTTTGAAAGTGCAATATGAAATAAAAAGATATTGGTAAAGTATTTTATTGATGCATGGGCAAAAGCTATGATAAATATCTCAAGCAAATTTAGTATACAGGAGAGTTTACCTTTGCAAACACGTAAAGTTCAAAGTTACAAAGAATCATCATATTCCGTGGTCGTAACAAACTGTAATCAGCAACAACAAGTCGGTTATGCTCAGTGCAAGGAACGATGACTTTATTTTTTAACAAAAAAAACTTCACTTGCGTTTTTGTCATTTGCATCAGTCATTGTAACATAATCATATACTTGGAATATATATTGCGGATCTCAAGTGAATATGCAATGTGAAAACGTTATGCACTTTCATAGCAATTGTCACTTCTCTATTTGTTGTTATAAAGCGTAATCGAAATAAGAAGAGAATCGACACAACACGAGCATTTCCGAGTTTTCATTTGTAACATCAAACATGCCAAGTTGCAGTATTTTGTACTCTTTTGCTTATTAATGAACGGAGGCATTAAATTTATTTTTAAAGTTTGGAATTCTTTTTGTGCAAACTCAAAAAATGCCTAAATTAAAATACCATGTTAAAACGTAATGAATCATGAAATGTCACAAGATGTATTTTTCACTTGAAAAACAAACGCAATCAAGTTACAAAAATACACAAATAAAATACTTTTGCCAATGCTTTGGAATATTGGAATGATTTGACAAGCACTTTGTTGGTCATGCAGCTATTTATGAATACATGTTTCAGTAGAAAACATTACAAATTTAATAAAGAGGAAGGAGAAAGCATAATATAAGTGCTTACGTAAAATAAGTAAAGGAATATTTATTGTTTATTAGTTTATTCTTAATCTTGAAAATATCATTATATAACCACTAATAAGATGAGTAAACCAGTCCAGCAGTATAAAATAAAACTTTGACATAAGAAACGGAGCACTGGTTTGGAAAAAGATGAAAACTCATTAAAATTAGTTTTTGTAACGAATATGTATGCTCCTGATAGATTTTATTGTGTTTTTGAAAATACTTTCATTTCAGGAGAAAGCCGAAGCATTTATCAGTTTAACCCGCTGTTTTTCTTTCAGTATCAAAATTTATGATGATCATGACCATGTATATTTTAGTACAGTTGTATATTGTAGTGAAAGAGATCAATATTAAATTTTAGACTTTATTTGCATCATTCCGTCTTACATTATTACTTTAATCACAAATATCATTTTAAAAATGGAATAGTTCAACTTTTGAAGTAATAGCGAAAAAAATGTACTTAATAACTACAAAAATCTATAATTTTCTTTGTTTAACCCCATTAAACATCATCGTAATCAGGAGACGCAAGAGGAATATGAGGGGGTAGCGAGATATCATCAAATTCTGAGTCGTGAGGTGTCGGCGGTAAAGGTTTCATAAGGATTTCTCTGTCCACTGGAGTGATTGGATAATGTAAAGCTTCTCCTGGCTCGCCTCCATCCCCAATCCCTTTCCGTGTCGGCGGGCCAGAAGTAGGTTTGTTGATAGTGTAGGATGGTGATGCCGCAACGACCGCTTCTATATTGCTATTTTTCACATTTTTTCGTTCAAACTCGTTACGAATATTAGAATTATTTGTTGGTGTGGAAGATAACAATGGGCCGGGGGATCCAGGAGAAGAAATACCTGCTGTTTCACGGCGCATTGTTCCTGTCCCACGGTAAGGTGAGTATCCATCGCTGCTGTTAATAAGCCTCTCCTTCTTCTTGACAGGATCACGTAACTCTTGGTATGCATAAATCAAAAGAACAGCAAGGAAAATGGAGTCGACGAGAATATTAAGGAACAAAGACGGAGTTTTCATGCGGAATGCTGACCAACTGTATGCATAAATGTAGGCAAGCTCGGCAGTGTAGCGAATGAATAATGTTGTTGTAAGGGATAGCGTACTGTAGAAGACAAAGTTGAATGATTCCTAAAGAAAGTATAAAAAATAAACAGTAATGGATGGACATGAGCAATTTTCTCTAGTACAAAATGTGTGCAAATAATGTATGGAGGTCAAAATAAAGTGCACTCTGCAAAAATGTAATAATGCTAATGGAGCAGGTATACACATTGTGGCATAAGATGGTAAGCGTATTTTTGAGGAAAGATAAAAAGTAATAACCTCATCCAACCCCATAAGTGCAAAACCACTTGAGGTAAACAAAGGGACAAAATATATTAAGTGCAGCATGAATTCCTCCAGATACGGCACGTTCAGGTATGTCATTTTCTACAGAAATGGTAAAATGGAAGTTTGAAGACTTTGCTGAAAAGAAATATTTTTTTTTGCAAGACTCGGTATATCTATCAATCTGTACATCTTACATAGTCAGTGATGGCACAAGAAATTGCAGTAACGACCAACTGAATACTTCGGTACTGAAATTGACGCAATTATTAGTAATGATAATACATAATATCTGTTGATTAACTTGAGTAGGTAGTTTTAGAAAATAAATTAATATGAATTAAATCTTTTGTTTGATAAAAAAACTCTTTCAACTTTCAACTTACAACAAATATTGATGCGGCAAGATAGGCACCACCGCGGAATGTTGGTGCACACATGGTGGAAAATACTTGTAGCAAGGTGTTAGTCTAAAAAGCCTAAATCAGATCACTCCAAATTCCACACTGTATTCAAAATACAAAACTTTTTGTTTGATGGCTCAAAAGTTGCAAGTATTTCTAGTTCCTTTTAAGTATTTATAGAATGATATCATCCACAGCACTAGACATTCTCTTCTTTCAGGGCTTGGATAGTTACTAAAGTCCATGTAAGACTGGTAATTTTTGTCTTGCCGAAAAGGGCACAGACGATGGAATAATTCTCTAACGTATAATAATAAATTACGCTGAAATCTGGAATAATGATGTGCCCTTGCTCCTTGTACCCATATCCAGCAATACCTATGTACCGAGTTTTTGTCCAAGGTACTAACACTTATTGTTCCACTATACTACAGCAAAAAACACAATTTCTTAGCTGCGTTCTCTTACACGCGTACCCATACAGCAATTTTTGTATGTAAACGGAAACCTCGCAAATGAAAATATCTCTGCAAATTGCTGTATAATCAATAAACTAAATTATTACTTTATTTTTTGTGCTTTTTCTGGTCCATAATTAAAAAAACTCAAATCTGATTTCATTTGTTATGCTAGAAATTCTATGCAAAAAAATAACTAAACCTTTCAGACTGAAGTTTTAGTAGTGGCTTACTGAAAACTAGACGGCTGTAACGAACTACACGTTACAATTTGAAATGCACACCGCGGAGCACCGAAACCCTCATACAGTTGGCTCGTCATTATTTATTCTCGTCTCAAACTTCATATATTTTACGTATTTATTGATGATGCTGCATATATGCTAAACATTTAGCTTCTTTATCAAGTTGAAGTACTTTTTGAACATTTTGGAGAAACTGCATCACTAAACTTTCAACGGTGCCATAATGTGTGATACGTAAAATACTACTTGCTCGTGTAATCTCCGTCAGTTTATAGTTCATTTCGATATTGTGACTTCTTTCTTGACGTGTATGCATACATGACTGCATGCATTTTGCATCGCATTGTCTGTCTGCCTGCACTGACTTCACTTGACTATGATTCTGCTGACGACATTTATATGACCTTCTCCGCCGGAAGGATTTAACATTTACGGTTTACTTTACACGGTGATACATAAACATAATACTGCATCACTACATATCACCCCGACGCGATAATACTCGCTTACATAAACATAAAAATATGCTGCAGCGGTGGTGTGAAGAAAACGTAGTATGAAATTGACGTAGTTATACAGGCACGGAGCCACTTTGACTGACTGCTATATATACGTGAAAACAATGGCACTTCTCCAAACCAAACTTTTAATGAGTCGAAAGACGAGTAATGTACAAGTGTACGACGAGACGGCGATCAAAAGATGATCATCTTTCGTTTCGGGACTATTACTCATTAGCTAAATATTGCTTCTTTTCACCATTTCACATTCGATCGCCCACCGTGGTAGTAAATAGTGCCAAAGAGGTAGAAAATAGACGGGTTGTATATTTTCAGCTTTTTAAAGTTCCATGTGTGCATGTTTGTCTAATTAGTCTATAATTGAGGGGCGACAAGCAAATTGGGTATTTTATTCGTTTATTTTTGTTTGCGTCATCTTCATACACATCACGGTTATCTAAATATCTTAACATTCCCAAATGAGTTCAAAAAGCCGAACTCCAGTCGATAATATTTTGAAATGTTTTGCTTAGTTGTGACTATCTTAGTACAGATAGTGTGTGCACTTTACAAACAGTACTTCAAGCATAAGTAATGCAATACAAACACAGATGAGAATTTCGCAGAGCATCAAAAATGATCGCAAATTATTTACTGATAGTGAACATGGACTACTACCATCACATCGATTTTCCTCATCTGTACGCATTTTCTCTCCATTTCCATACACAGCAGACATGAACCATAAGTTTATATTAAGATTTGACCAGATTTGATGATTCATTGAATCTGAATTTTTGCTCCTTTGTGTATGTATTGATGAGGTGTCATTTTGTAGTATTTGTTTTAAATCTTTAAAAAAGTAGTACACTCGCACACCCTTCTTTAACCTCGTAACGTACTTTCCCCATATCTCGTATATACCAGACTCGACCATTCTTGTAATGGTTTGTGCAAAATACTTTGTTAATGGTCCTGCATTAATTACCCACATTTTACCCCCATGTTTGTTAGAGAAAGCATCTGGTAGTGCTGACTCCTCAGTTTTGAATACTTTTCTTGAGGTTGTAGCTTCAGTCAGCATTTTAAGCATAGCTAAATATTCTGGTATGTTTACAAGGAGAAAGCGTTGTGGTATCAAATGTTTAGGTAATATTCCCTTCTGTCCTGCAGTGTTATTAAAGCTTTGAGAACTTTTGTGTCGATTGGAAATGTTACGGCTTAAAATAAATTTTAAAAAATGACGAACTGTATTCCCCGTCATTGGCTGATGTCTCATTTGGTATGAAAGCAACTCTCTTCGGTCACATCTACATTGGGGAATTCTTTTTGCAGTTCGATTGCAACCTTTTGAGCATCCAATCAAGTTATGATAAAAAGGTTTTTCAAGTTTCGTGCTACTATTGTACGATAGTTGTGAAAAGTAAAATAATGGCAAACTATTATTAAAGTATGCCTCATTGTAAGAATTCGGAAGGCTTGGTTGGGGAGACACTGTCACAACTGAATAAATACCTGCCGAGTATAAATTTTGAAATTCATAAGTTTCAAAGAACCAAATAGCTACAATGATCAACAATGAAATGTTTTTCTTGCCGCTTAAATTGATAGCTTGGTTTAAAAGGACTCGAATTACCCAATATAACATATTTATTCTTGCTGCTAGCGAACACGGTTTCATTGTAGCTAGCAAAACTGTAGCCACCAAAATTGCAGTGAGACCAATGATGAGCCATGTTGTTTGATCAAAGAACGGTTGTTCGTAGAAAGCAGTGAAACTTGGTAACAGAGATTCTTCAAGGACGACGGCATACTCTAATTTTTCAGCTACATCGTACACACCAGAAAGTACAACTGCGTGCTTAGGCTGGATTAGTGTTAATGGTAACTTCTTAATTGCAGAACTGTACAAGTATCTGATGACTTTTGTGGATACCTGATCAGGTGAAAACTCGTTGACGAATTTATCATTTTTTCCACGACGGCGAATAGCATATTTAATACTATAGTTAAATTGAGTCTGCAAAAATTTTATCAAGCAGAAAGGCTTTGATCCAACTTGCTGTAGAACCTCAGCAGCAAATTTCACTCTGATTAATGATGATGGAAAAGGGCAAAATGCATTCGACCAAAAAAATGGGCTATGCTTTTTATGCAGCATGACTCCATTCATGTTTGACATCTTACTCTGTACGGCTGATGGTGACTTCAAATGAAAAAGATGACGATCTGCTTCTGGCCAAGTGATAATACACAGAGAAATTTTCGGGTAGTAGCTACACATTGTTGAAACTGTAAAATTTTTAGATTGCATGGGTCCAAAAATGAAGAGACTCATTTGCATTTCTGCAAACAGTTTTAATGTGGTAACGTGCTTGGAAATTGCGTGATACCGAGTGGTCAAACCAAAAGCACTGCAATCGATTATAAAGTTTTGTAGGCTAATTTTGGATATCTTGTCATAAAATTGCAAAAGACTATCGAGAAAATTATGAAAATTAGTGGTTTCAAGAAATGGTAAACTATCAGGGAGCAACCAAACTAAAATGTTAACTTGGGATGAGCCATATTTCAAGTAAAATGTTTGACTAATAATGTTAAAATCACTGCAAGTATCATTACTGCCACAACCATATTGAGCTACCTCAAAATCTTCTAGTTTATTTTCTTGTATAGATACGTGTGCAATGCCATTTATTGGATTCAGATTGTTATAAGTTTCAGTTTTCGTAGTATAGTTGGTAATCCAATTTTGACCAAGTTCAAAATTGCACCTCAAATCGGCATATAAGTAAACGTTTGATTTACTCATAGCTAACCGATTAACAAAAGGATTCATAGCCTCTGTGTGCAACTGGCACTGATTTAGAAACAGGAAAACCAAATACTGCAACACGGTAAAGCATGATGGGGACATTCTAGATTGTCCTGCAAACACCATTTTTTGCATTTTGGCAACTTTGGTTGCACTTTCTCCACCAAATGTTTGTTGCGGATTAAAATGAACGTTCAAATACTGTTTTTAAAACAAGTTTAGCTCTACCATGATATTAAGCATTTTTGTGTACACCTATCTTTTATCTAGCTCCATTTCAATTTCGTCAAGTGTTTTATTTTGTGAAAAGATCAAACAAGCTGCTTTACATTTAGTACTGCCACAGATAATCTTTTTAATGGAACTTACCAATACTTGAAGAAAAAGTATCGCGTAAAAATGTATACATAAATAGCTAAAAGGGTAACAAACTCATAAAAATGTGTAAATAAATAAAAGAAATGAATTATTGTAAGTCTGAAATGTCATTGAATTCACCTAGTATTTTCTGAACGACTCGGTGGATTACATTCTCAATGTATTCGTTTCTCCACTATTTGAATTTTTTTCGTATTTTTTCCAAAAGTTATTATATTAATGTGACGATCATGTACGTACGTAGTGAGACCGCTAGTAAACTTCAGTTTCATTGTCAACAGTTTTGTTTTCGTTTTTAAAGCAGCATAAATAATGTAATGATGTGGACAGGTAGAAATCTGAATTCATGTATTTTTTGAGATGTATACTTTATTCTGAGTACTCTTTCATCATAGTTATGATACTTTGTTGGTTATATATAAGTTTCATGCATGCGAAAATTCGTGGTAGTAGTAGTAAACGGTAGTACAATAGTAGTTTGTTATTATGATTAATATTACATTATATAAAGTGTACTGGAGTAGTAATCACAGGCTATTAAAGTTTTCAAATTGTCTTTACACAATTTGATCTACGTATTTATGAATGTACAACTTTATACTCATTGCTATCTCCCTATTCTCTTCTACAATAAAAACTCTAGTGATTCTAAACTAATTCCTTATTTTAGTTGTTAGATTTCTTTTTATAAAGTTATAATACCAAATAGTACTTTCCTACCCTAGATATATAGTCTCTCTCTAAGGTTATTTACCTGATGGTAACTTGTTGTGTAGTTAGTGTTCTGACTTTTACAACCATAAAAAGTAGTTGCTTGCTAGTTTCCATTTATTTATTTAGTAGTATTTTATGATATAATATAGTATGCAGTAGTAAATAATAATTATTATTGGATAATATCGTAGTAAGTTGTATTTACCCATATTATATTACATTACAACAATAATAAAATCTATATAACTGTGAATACTTCATTTTTGAAAAGTCTGCTGTCTAGTGTCTCAGTATACTTGATATAATACTTTCTGAATACGTAAGTGTACATTGTGTGTAGTTTTGAAATTTTTATACAATTTCTAGCACTATTTCCCCTAAACCTTGATTTATTTAAGGATTTATTAACAATGTAATAATATTGTAGTAGTATGTGATTCACATGAGCTAAGAAAGCACATGGTAAAACGTAAAAATAAGTATAGATTACTGATTCAAGTATATACTGGCCATAATATGTAATATATTTGTTTTGAACAAATCAAGTTTCAATCTGCTTCTAAACTACATAATATGTTTCTATTAATAAATTAGGACATTACTAAATACTCCGAGTAGCAATTCAAGAAATAATTCATTGTTGAAAAAAAGTTAATAGCATCAATAAAATCTTTTTTAGTCCTAAAATATATATGTACCCTACTGTGTTTGTAACAAACCAATAACTTTAAAATCAAATTTTTACTAATATTGTTGGGTAATTTATCATGTATGTATTATAGTTAAGTAGATATAATAATAATAATATTGTGTGTGCTAACTGCTAATTTTTTTTACAGGCTAGATAGGTATTATGTCCCTTTATTAATTTAATCTTACTGCAATGAGAATATCTTTCTGGTTTTTTGCTACATAACTTGTAACGTTTGTTTGTACTACAATGTATGTAGAATTTAAAAGATAGGTTTATATAAACTTGGAATAATCTAATCTAATACTTTTACATCAAATTGTTGTATGTATTGTTGTAAATCGTAGTTTCAGTTGTGTACATGTCGCTTCTTCTAAATACAAGTTTTTAGTACCAGGTACATGATGTACTTTTCTATCTACACAGTTAGCTACATCTAAACTCTAGTTTTAGTGACATATAGTAGCCTATATCACTATATAAAAACCTTGATGGTATATGTAGTATATATTTTTAACAAAGTTAAATTCTCTTGAGTTTAAGTTTATGAAACTTTGGTAAACCTCATGTTAGTGGTTTTATTATTAAAATCTCTGATTTTAATTTTTTTTTATCATTTTCAAAATTAAAATCAATGAATTTTTTTTTGTTCAAGATTCAATTTTTTTTACACAAAGATCATGTCAGCCATGAAAGAAATTGAGATTTTTTTTTGAATGCGAGACTTTGAAAATTTTAATCTTCCAATTTTACAGAGCACTTGGATGGTTTCATCTTCGTTTACTAGCTTGTTTTCTTTCATACACTCTCGTAGTAGCAATCAAACGTGTAACTGTTTCTATTATAGTCTAAATCTTGTGTCTAGTGCCGTTGTGTAATAGAAAAAATATTTCTTGTCAACTTTCACTTCTAGTCTACTGCAGGAGAAAAATAGCTGACTGGTTCTATTTTGACATAAAGTCTGAAAGTTGAATTTCGTATTGTTAGTCTGTTCTCAGTATCCTTGAGGTATTCAAGTCTATTACTAGGTATATATTTACCTACAATGTGCAGTCAGTTGTTGAGAATGAAAACTTGTGAATGAAACAATATGAAAAAATGGCACTGGAAACTGTAAAACGCTGTCGTGCGTGTGCGTCCGACAAAGGTAGCAGCACTTTGTATTAGCAGCACAATAATATTATGCGTGTGATGTTTGACCTTTAACTAACTGTAATTATAATAATGACAATAATGCCTACATAATTTACGTCTACTTTTTTGTGTGATACTAAAAATACATAATCACAATCTGAATATATACAAAAAATAACGTTCTTAGAACAATCAAACCATAGAACCGCTAGGCCTTCTTTGAGAGCAATGTGGGTACGTATGAGAAGCTGAAGCCATGTGAGAAGCATGAATTGGAGGTGATGCTGAGGCTAAATTGGAAGTGTTGGGGTTTCCAGAGAATACCAGATATGATGAGTTATCCACCATGTCGTTGTAACTCTGTTGTTGAGCTCGGCTCTTTCCATGATATGACATGTGTTGCGGTGGACCCGGATGCCCTTGGATATGCGAGTGCGGTGGAAAACCATGTTGCCCATGTATTTGTTGATACTGACACCCTGGGGTTACTGGAAGGTTTCTACCGGGATCTAATCTCTGTTGACATTGCGACTGGGGCTGATTCGGAGGCATCATGTGGACGTTGCATTGTTGTTGTTGCTGCTGCTGTTGTTGTTGTAGTGAGCTTCCAGGGTTTGCCAAGCAGCTTCTTGGAGGTTCAGGATCTCCTCCGTGCATGTGGGCTTGAGAGAGTGCAGGATTTGGTTGTTCTAATGGCTTTGCAAATTTCACTTGCATTCTCGGAGAGGACGATGACGACGTGAATCCTCCACCTTTCTGTGGATATATTGTGATGACTTGTTGTTGCTGCTGCGTTTGGATGTTTTGTTGCATCTCTCTTGCAGGCGGAACGAGAGATCTTTGATGAATATGATTCTGACTTTGGTTTTGCGATTGTTGGGAAATCTGCGTTTGGGTGGTTTGCTGGTGATGCTGGTATTGTGCTGTTGTTTCTTTGTGCTGCTGTGTGGCATCCATATTGTTTCCCGACTTTAAATGATTTCCTATCTGTTGACGTGCTTGCTGATTTTGCGGTTGTGGTAGAAATTCACTGGGAATCTGAGTATTTGAAATAGGTTGCGTGCAATTAGCCTGGTGTTGGTTTTGCAAACTATGAAGAGCTTTGCTTCGAAGTGCAGGCGAAGGAGAATTTGTAAGTTTATTGTCTGAGTTTCCTGATTGTGCAAACTGGGGTTGAACATAGAAAGCGACATTTCTGGTAACGGATTGAGCATGGCCAAAAACATGGCCAGAGTCTTCATAGATCAATTGACGAACATAAATTAGTAATAGTATCAAGTATACGAGTGACACGACCTGGAAATGGGAAAACAATATAGGCAATAAAATTGAGATCCTGCTTGAGCGGAATCAAGAGATAAAAAGGCAGAAAATCTTGACAATCTAAAGGAATGAAAAATAGACTTACAGTCATTACAATGAGCGCTACTATGCTGTAAACTTCAGCCAGCCGTTTATTTGGAGGAACGGCGGGCACTGGATTATCTACTCTTGAATTTTCTCTATCCAATCCAGAGATCTCATGATGGCGACTAATAGCGTTTCTACTTCCGGCTATTGTGGCACTTGTCGCGTACACGCCACCTGGACCGTCGGTTAAATTTAGCCGAAAGAGCTCTGTTGAAGAGTAACCCTCCCCTCTTAGGTGGCTTGTGGAGGATGAGCCACCGGAGTGACTTGTTAGATTGCCAACCGTGACATACCCTTCTGTGATAGACACAGGTAGAAATGGAAACTGTCGGTATTCGTAAGCAGGGAGAAATCTCAAGATGTACAGAGCGACCAAAACAACAATTTGGAGAATCGAAAATCCGAGTGTGGCCCATTTTAATATTATGAAATATTCCTGTAAAAGATGATAAACAGAAAATTTATTCCTATTTTCAGGGCTTCTGATTTATTTATTTTTGTATACTATGCAGATGTGAAATACCTTTTCAACCGAATGAAAAATCACAATCCCAAACGCCAAGAACAACGTTATGTATGCCACAAAAGGCAGTAAATATCCTGTAATACGGTCTTTGATCACCTGCAAAAATGGTAAATGCTAAAATAAAATATTCCAAGTTTAAATTAAAGTACATTTTCACGCCAAACTACTCACATCAGTTACGCTCCAAAATGTGAGGAAGGCCGTGACAATTACATAGCGTATAAACAGCACAGCTCCGAGGGTCTAAATGTCAAAACAAAATCTTTTAAAACTTGTTTTAGCCCTATAAAAGAAACTACTTTACTGATAATGGCTTCATCCTCTGAGCCCCAACTTCAACTTACGATATGAATGCTTGCTCCAAAATATGCCGCACCACGCAGTGATGTGCAACACATATTCAATCTTCGAAAATATATTTTTCGAACGAGTTACTCATGCTTGCGTGGCTCCTGGAAGATAGTGCGTTGACCCAGAAATATGAAATCAAACTAGTTCACTCTCAAACAACAATAATAATATACCACCTCCACAAGGCCACTCCACCCTATACAAGCTTTCAACTTCACTTTCCAAATATACACAACGAAATCAGTTTAAAATATTTAAAATATATATTGCACCAATTGTAGGAAATCTTTCTCTCTGGAATTTACTAATATTTATAGTTTTTCTCTCAATCTCAACAAAATCTGATTTGAAGAAACAACTATTATCGCATTTGCACACATCACACTTTTTAAATGAATATTGCACCGTTTTTTTCATTCTTGTACAAACTGTACGTAAGCGTAACAATAATGCTGCTGTATTCTTCTTTCCCCATGAAAAAGAACTGTATAGTCTGCATATCAATATTTGTGTAATTACCCATTTTTATAAGGGAAATTTCGACTCGTCCACAGTCTTTCTCCGTTTAATTTTACCATTATAAACTTTCACGTATACGTTTTATATTATTTATCTGTACATGATCATCACCATTATCATTTCTGAGCACTATGAAAAGAACTGCGGAACCATAATAGTAGTAGTAATACTGAAGCACTTAAACAAGGCAACGGCAGAGGAGGCAAAACAGAAAATGTCCCAGAAGAAATAATTTGGAACAGCAGTTACATTCATCATCATCTTCAGTGGAAAATCAAACATCTGCTGGAGATTCAATGGCTGGATAATCTGGAAAGAAGATCAAGCAAGGCAAAAAAAAAAGATAATATTATCCCATCATGTTTTCTTCTCTTCTTGAGTGTAGTGCCACTAACTAGCATGAGGTATAAGCACTCTTGGGTCGCTTTTTTTGGTGGAGAAAGTACTTATTGCTTGTTGTTGTTGATGTGCGTTCTCTGATCTCTATCTACATTATGTTGTGTCACGGCCACCATATCACCACCACTTATTTAAGTATGTTATTGTGTTTAGTGAGTACCTACATACATGAATAGAAAACCGTCCTTCTGCTCTTTTTCTCGGCATTTTTCACAATATGCTACACAAACGTCACAATAATCAAGACAATTCCTCATTGGGTTAATTGGCTAATTATATGTGGATGTATACATAATAGTTTGTGTTGAAAGAGAAAAATAAACTTCTTTTCGTCACAGATTTATTGGCTCTCTATAAAAAATACTTTATTCATAATTGCTTCTATTTCAACAGTTTAGAAAGAAAGTGTGAATAATGTGTGGGCAACAAAATAATAAACTTTCATAAATACTCTGCTCAAAGCACTAATTTCCTGTTATTGCTACTTCTACACACATCTCTTCAAGAAGGGAGTTGAGAGTGATGTCAAATACATCTTGTAACTTGTAACGTGACGGTATATAAAAAGGATAACGAAATATTATCGAACAAACTATATACGTCATTTTTAACTGGGCAAGGCAATAACTGAATACACCACACAAGTTTAGATTTGGCTTTGGTTGGATGCTATAATGTACGTATGTGGAATTTATACCGTCAATAAATACAAAACTTGAAACTGTAAAGAGCAAATAAGAAAGTGTTTTTGGAAAGCGGACAAAGTATGTGTTAGGCAGCAAGCCAAGATAAGGATATACACACTTACTTGTGTAAACAGAATGGCATCAATTATTTTAAATAAAAATTAACTCTTGAAAGAGATACTTTCACGTTAACTTTTTTAGGTGGATGCATTAATGATGCACGCAACACACAACAGCAGTACAAGATCCTGGGTGAGAAAGTAGATTATTTTTTATGAGCATTACTGCTGCTGACTATAGTGGTGTGTGCAATCTTTTTTTTAGAAAAGTAAACCAAGTTAGTAGGATGTGTACGTTTTTTGAAACAGTATCATCTCATCCACATTCTATGAATATTAAGTAGAAAGTTGATGATGATTTATTGACTATTCGTACTGATGATTACAACTTTTACCGATTATACCTACGTAATGAATAATAATTATATCAATATAAAAAATAAAATGGTACATACCCACTGTGAATAATATGCGGCAAAACACATGCTTTATGATGAATGTATATCTACATATAAGTAAAATAGTAGTACAGTTTCCACTTAACACTGATTTAATATAAAAAAAAGAATTCAGCAAAATAAACTATATTAATATATTAGCAGCAGACAGAGTGTGTTGTTGAGCTGTCGCCGTCGTTTGCGAAGAAGAAAAAGTATTCACAGAAAAGAAAACTATATAGAATTTTGGTTAAACCATTATCGTGTTACTACTACTGCTACTCCAACCGTCGTCTCAGCGTAAAATCGATGTAACGTACCTGATACGTTTTCTGCCTAAAGTCAGTAGTCAGTTACTAATACTTTGTGCCGGAGTAGTGGAGAAAGTATGGAATAAAGAAAATGTGGCAATAGTGAAAAATATTTATGTCATGATGATAAAGAATAAAAAGGAAAATGTTACAATAGAAAATATTATTATAATATATGCGTACTCAAAGTAGAGTTGTATATGTATGTATACACTGCTCTACAATGCTGCACACGGTATGATGATGGGGAACAGTGGCAAATAAAAGGAAAAGCGGGCAATGGAATGAAAGCAGCTTTCTCTCTAAGATTTTAGAGTACATATATATAGCTTCAGTAGCATAAGTAGTAGTAGTAGTGATGGTATGTCGAATAAAATGGTTGTTGGGTTAAAGTAGTACATATTTATCAGTATGAGCTTTACAATGTACATAGAAAACTTTGCTTTACATATTAACTTTTCTGCTTGTATTTATAATACAGAGAAAGATGAATATTGTAATAAATGTTTTTATTACGACGATAATAGGTGAAAAAGAAAG
Organism: Lepidocyrtoides sp. E14; assembly: GCA_027743805.1. NCBI lineage: Eukaryota > Metazoa > Arthropoda > Collembola > Entomobryomorpha > Entomobryidae > Lepidocyrtoides > Lepidocyrtoides sp. E14. The sequence goes on along the minus strand of JAHZMZ010003460.1, from coordinate 4,740 downwards.
AAAAGTGAATAGAGAGCGAACGAAGGAAACGGAATCTGAATTTAGTTTAGATTGAGCTTCCTTTGCTTTGTATATATATTTTTTTCGCTGTTCTTTCGCTCTTGAAAATTGTCTTATGGGGAGACTATGCAAGTAAAAATATACATAGGTAAGTAATAGTTTTCTGGGATGGTAATAATCTCCTAACACTGATGTTTTGTCGCCAGCGGGTGGGACTTGGCGGGTTACAAATCGCTTGCATAGACAACGACCCTATTGTAACTTGTATTTAATAGTGTATAGTTTTGCAGCTTGCGTGTCTTGCTTTCCTTTCCAGCAATTCTCGGAACATTATACTGGAAAATCGGAATTAGCCCGGGAGAGAGAAAGGAAAAATTGGTAACAAAGAGACAGCAGCAGCAGAAGCACGAGAGAATGCAAAAGGAAGAGTTGGCCAAGTATATAGAAGCGTCAGCCCAATAGGACTAAAAGACTTGTGTTGTAATAATAAGTGTGTATATAAGAGAAAGTATTCTAACGTCAACAGCAAGGTCGGTAAATGTACTAATACTGAGTATAACCTAAAACCTTTATAAGTATGTATGCAAGCGTACTCACTAGCCCACATTACAATTTTTTTTCTTGTGACGGAATAGAGTTGAAAAGAGAAAAGGAAACTGCCAGTTCTGTGGAAGTAACATTATAAATGCATTGGAGAAAGCATCAGCAGAGGAATGAGGTGGCATACATTGCACTGGCACAATAACCAATGCTGTTGAGAGGGGTACTAGTAGTAGTACAGCTGGTGTATGGGTGTGTTACATTTTTGCTGCTCCAATAAAGTCGAGGACGGCTTTCCATAAAGCCTGGAGAAGTGGTTAACGAAATAATATTAGGTATTTTAGGTATCATCATATAATCAATGCATATTATCGTATTGTATGAAAACGAGGTCTCGGACAAAATGGTTAATATACCGTAAAATTTGGGTAGATGGCCAGGCCAGGATCCCGTAAATTCCTATATTATACCTGTTAATATGCATTTACAAGCAAGGTTTGTATTACCACTGCTATTAGGTCTCGGACTGACTTGGTGTGGAAAATACATTTCAACTGCCGATTTTCTTGCGTAAAGGTTTTCCTTTCGTTATCATATCATCACCGTGTGTGCTTTTATGCAACTATGTATAAGATAAACGGAGACAGGAAACCGTTACATCCACTTATTTATACATATATGTATGTATAGGCAGTAAAAGTACCACTGAAGACGTGAAAATTGTAGCTCTTACTACCACCTCACTTCTACTGACAGTGTGAGTTGAGTTGTAAGTGTTTATCTTTCTACACATTACGTACACTTTGTGGGTCTGGGTGTGCGACACATAATATGTGGAAGAAGAGAAAAGCTCAACCTGGATTTTGGTAGCGGGTGAAAGATGATATCAAAGAAAAGGCGAAAATGAAAAGCAAGAAGGAAAACGCCATTTTGCAGCTACTATAGTGCCCCTCTTTCTCTCTCTCTTCCTAAAACCCAACTCTCTTACACGCTCCTGAGTTGTGAGCTATGATGACGGAAAGGAGCAGTTGTGTAAGCTGCAGCAAAATATAAACCTCAATTCCACCCCACCACCAAGTCTCGCTGACCCAAACCTTAAAGAAACGGGATAACAGCATAACAGCAACAATGAGATAATATCAAACTAACTTACTTTTCTATTATATCAGCTATAGATATCTCTTTGATTTAGTTGTCATTTGAAAAGAGGCTCTTTATAACCTCTTTTGTCATACGTGATATTGTACTACACTAGCCTAGCTTTGCTGTTGTACATACATACGTAACACGACAGGAGACTTTGCTTTTATAATAACAGTCATGAGGTATGACAATCTCAAGATGTTTTTATAACACCATTTCCATTCCCATATAGCCTGTTTGTCTGCACTGTAATGTCGGTTCTCCTGTAAAAACACAATATATATGGCTCTAAAGTATTTGAAAAAGAAGATGGTCGGATTGAATCAATGTTATACTTACAATGGTTATTAAGGGTTTTTTTTTCTTTATCAATTTATTCGACACATATATTTTTGGAAAAACATACACTCGCTATCAGTTTTCAGCTGTTATTAAAATACGTAATGTGGCATGTATATTGTCTCACTCCGCCGAATACAGTTCGGATGCTTCAATAATATGCTTATGTTAAGCTGACAGAGAAATTGGAAACGGCAGATGGATAGACAAAGTTTATTGTAATGTAATGTGTCTTTTAATAAGCCTTTCTCTCTCGCTTTACCTTTTGCTTTGTTTTTATTTTTGTCTATAGACCCTTTCCCATCATCACGGCGTTTCTCTTTCTGTTTGATTATAGCACCCCCCACTTTCATCGGAATTCATTCTATTGCAACATTTTTTGATGGCTAGTTGGCTGCGGTGAGTCAGTCAGTACACAGTAATTCGTTTACGGGGCCAGATGGCAGAAGCTAAAGTATTTTGCATGGAAATTGCGAAAGTGAAAAGAAATTCAATTTTTCAAGCGAAGTAGGATCAAAAAAGATAAGCAGCAAACCGCATCGGGAAAGTATTTGAAATTAGTTGATTGATATTGGATATTCCTTCAATATTATGCTTTCATTCATCCCCTTACTGTTTGTTCCCGTCCTCAGCAAATACGGTCGTGTATAAAAGGATATTTAAAACCATGTTACTTAATTAAGTCAAAATGTTTAAAGTAATTTAATTACCCGATTTCTAATAAAATACGATGGAAGTAATTTAATTATAACCTTCTGTAATTTACTTATGCCTTTTATTATATTCATAAAGCATGATACGTACATTATTAGGTAAGCAAGCATGCTGTAAGTCTGTGCAAGATGGGAAAAATATGTAAGCAATTAATGGGTCTCTTTATGGCGGCAAACAAGTTGAGCTTCAAGTTTTACAAAGGCTTGAAATAATCATACGTACGATTCTTGCTTGCTTTGACTAGACTAAAAAGGATGATCATAATAATAATACGCTTATTGCTTTGTTTGCGTACACATTTTCACTTTCCCTTTACGATGCCTCTTTAAATCCCAAGAATATTCCTTTCAATCGTCCGCTGGAAGCAAAGCAAAAACCTGGAAAGAGTTTAAGAAAAGGTGTATCACACAGATTATAGCATCGTGGTAAAAAGAATTTCATCTTAGTGAAGGCTAACCTTGAGAAAAAAACTTTCTCTTTGGTTGTTTGCGATCTGGTTGATGAGCAACTGAACACCTTGCCAGCCAAGCCAGCTTAGCTCCAAAGTCAGGTGAAAGTCTTGTTCGTTTATACCATGCCAAATTATTTATATAAAGACGACAACTGTTTTGAGGTAAAGTTGTTATGCTAATTGGATGAGTCACAGTTTTCTAACTTGCACATTAGGATTATTAGGAGTAGTATGTGCTAAACTGTTTTTTTCGTATTCATTGAAGTTGTCGTAATAAGTAATAACATTGTTAAAAAATAATGTCATCATAGCCATTATTTCTTTCACGCAAATCTCTCGACTTTCAAAAACACGAGTTTTCAAGGTACGGCCATGCAGTGTAGATATAGGACTACTGAGACAAGAATAAAAATATCACAAAGAAAACAAATGTTTATGATGATAAATATTGGTCCTCACGAGCAGCTCGTCCTCGAAAGTTTATCGCCCTGATGTGCTATGCTGGGATGAAGGCAGACAAAGGATTTTCTTGCTATTTAAATGCACAACCTGCGACAGATCAGGTCATTTATAAGATTATCAGCATATCTGGGATGCTTTGTATCAAAAACTCTACCATATCAGCAAGTTATGCATAGGTACTCTAACTATCATTGGCATTATCACCACCATCGATTTTATTCTGTTTGAATAAGTAAGACACTACCATCGTGTACCTTTTAGCAAAATGGCATTAATGGTATTTTCAATACATCTGTTAAGGCGGAAAATTAAAAAAAAAAAATCTGTTCTTTGTCGGAATGTGCTTTCTCAGCACAATTAGGTACGTATGTAATATGCAATGTCTGTCATTCATTAACTACCAAATCTACGTACAGTTATCGGAGCATACAGCAATACCACTTCAAATAATATTAGTAAATAAACTGGAGAAATGGTCCCGTAGTAGTAGTATGAAATTTAGTTCAGTAAATTGACAGCTAATGGTACTTTGATATTGCTACTGGGCTAAATTAATAGAAGCTCATGTTTTGAAACGTTTAAAGTCGAGTCATAGACATTACCCCATGGCACATGGGATCTATTGGCTTTACCCTTCAATTCCTTTGTTTTGTCTAAAGCACTTTTACGCTCTTTTCATCCGTTCATACTACTGTTTATTTGTCAATATACCTAAATACAATACATATTATGTATAAGTATAGGTATGTGAACTCAGGAAACCCTCGTTGAAGGTGTTAGATTATTAGGTTCCTTTTACATAGGTACCCATCCTCTTGCATGTTTTTGTCTTTCTTGTAAGGTTTTAGTCTCGGAAGGGATGCGTGAATCTAGGATGGTGTGGTACATAATTCTTTGTGCCCTTTTGTGTGCTTGCAGTTCAAAAACTTTATTTTTCCAACCCTACTTGCAGCAACATTGTTACAAAAAAACATACAGCATGCATACCAAGTTTTCGCTTTAAAATGTGTTGAAAAAATAGTTTCCTTTGGTAGTTTAACATGTAAAAAATAAAATGCTGTGTATGAGTTTTATGTGTGTACACATGAGTC